>JARUHQ010000011.1:6217983-6290483 GCA_029955515.1 Chrysomela aeneicollis
TTTTCCGGAATACAATGAAATTCCTAGTTATGATAATGCACTCCTTCAATCTATTCTGTGTAGCTACCCTAATTATTATCATATCTATACAGATGGTTCCAAATCCTTACAGGGAACAGGCTCAGCATTTCACCACTCCCACACAAACTATAACTACCTCTTGAAACTTCCAAACCCTTGCTCGGTGTTTACAGCCGAACTAGTAGCCATTGAACATGCCTTGAACTGGTTAATAGAAAATAACCGATCAACAAATTCAATCATCCTATCAGACTCTAAATCCATTCTGGAAGCCTTAAACAATCTGAACTTTTTCAAAATGTATAATTCGCATCACTTGTGCAACAGACAAACTAGCCAAACAAGCATGTACAACACCCTATCATCTAAGCATAACACCTTATAAAGACTTGATTAGTATAGCAAAAGGTAATATTCGTATTTCTTGGGAGAGACACTGGAAATGTTGTTACGGTCATATTTTACACGGTGAAATCCTTCTTTAGAGTACCAAAATCTCTTGTGTTTGTAGTAATCATATTAATGGTTCATTTAGTATTCTGTTGATTTTGTAATCTCTAGCTCCGTTATGATATCGTCATTTCGTGTCATACTCACCTTATTCACATATATTTTGCATGATCAATGCCTGTGGTAGTCATTATCAAATGATTACGATCCATTCATTGTTTACATAAAATCCACAAAAGTGAATTAATTATGAAATGTCAATAATGAATAATGAGTGATGACAGCTATCAGATGGGATCAATCCAACCACATCACAGAATGCTAGGTGCCCACATGACAACACCTGATAATATCTAAGAACACAGAAGTGATAAAATGCCCGTAACTCTTCTTCTGACGATCGCCACTCAAATTGTTCATGGGATAGTTTCTTATGTTCTGATACGAAAATTAGTGCATAGATGGCTTGCGTTCAATCAATGTTATTAGACATTGGATTAGTGTTCTGCTTCGATAAGCAATTAATAGATGGCGTCTGTTCGTTTATGTCAATAATAACTGATTGAATGTGATCAATATCTGCTATAGGGTTGTTCAGACACAACAATTAAACATCCCATGATCATCTCGAACATGAGTTAGGTTCTCGGAATTTTGTCCCTGCACCATGGGTTGACAGTGATCAATCGACGGATGACACTTTGTCTGATTCCTGAAATCGGACATTTGACTTATTTCCGATCTTCGATTATCTTTTTCCTGATTCCTTATCGAAATCAAGTGCATGGCGAGTTGAGAATTTTCCTTCGATTTATCGATCATCATTGGATGGATTTGGAAAATTTCAACATTTTATGATTCCTTATTTATCGGACCATTTTTGGATGTTTATATGGTAATGAATCATTTATCTGCTTAGCAGGATTTGCGCGCCATATTTGATTATTTCGATTACTGGAAATTGAAAATACGGTTCAAACTAGATCTGAACCATATATGATTTGACCCTCCATACATACTCGAGGGTCGTCTTTCCACCTTCGTCTTTCCACCTTCGTCTTTCCACCTTCGTCTTTCCACCGTCTTATTTCCACCTTCGTCTTTCCACCTCATTCTTTCACTCCTCCAACGGATTAAGACTGGTCAACTCTCTTAGAACATTTTGCTGTACCTGTTCATCTCTAGCAGTATTGAGGTGCCCAGCAAAGAGTTCCCCAGTGTTCAGGGCTGAACACCGAAATTTACCTGGCAGTTTCAAAGTATTCCATGAGCCACAACAACTGTTGACTTGCATCCTACATCTGCAGTCTTGAGAGGCACTGAGTGGTATCAGCAAAGGAGCTCCACTGAGCAGTCAGCTAAGTCATTTGAGAGTGAATAACCTGAATCTACTGATAGATGTTACAATAATAATTATGTTTTATTGAATTGCCCATGTAAGCTTCCCCGTGACGTCACGTGATTGGCCCCTTCAAAAATATCATTTTGTAGAGTATATTTAGGAAATTCCTGCTGTTCATTCTTGGCTCACTGTTTATGTGAATGCTGATAACCCCTCTTGGATACAGTGTTGATACCAATATATTCGTAAATTTCAAGGAGTGTGACTATTATTTTTTTAGCTACCTAACCCCAGGGTTCATTCCAGCTTACACTAAAAGTACTTGACTGTGTCTCATTGTATTGATTCTTTAGCGCAGTGTCCTGTCCCTTTCAACTGGGTGGTTTCTGATTTTTCTGGCAAAAAATCAGTGGCGCACCGGAAAATTAAACCCTTATTAATTTCTCCAAAAATTTAAGAAATTTTACATTATTGTAACCGTACCCACGCCCTACTGAGCTGCTGGGAGAGTTAGTGGCGAGTACCTACGAATGCACAGGCACTGCTTAATAAAATCTTGCCCTAACAATGTTTCATTTCCACTTCTAAATATCACTATTCTCTTATACATCCTTCGGTTCCCCCTCGTATCCCCCACTTATCAGATCTCAACATGAAAAGAAAACATTCGCTCACTATAACGAGACTCAAATTGAATCACGGAAAATTTCCTTCACACCTTCATAAAATTGGATTAGCTGAAACACCCTACTGCCCATGTGACAACATCTCGATTTGCGACTTGAACCATATTTTTTTCGCTTGCATATTGCATTCAGCAGAAAGAACCAATCTAATTGGCACCATAATAGAAAATAAAATTCAACTACCAATCAACATTACATTGTTACTCAGTGTTCAAAACAAAAATATATTTTTTGCGATAATCAATTTCCTCACTAACAGTAATCTTGAAGTTTGAATTTTGTTTCGTCATGCAGGAGGAAGTGGGGACATTACTCTATGTGATGGTACTTGCGCTCCTCCCCTCTTGGGTGATAGTAATCACCAAAACATATTATCATTTACAAATCCGGAAATGAATCTTCTAAAAGTCTGTGGCAAATGGTATTTTTACCGATGCCAAATACACACACACACACACCCACACAAAGAAATACATTAAAACTGATTCGTTGTGTAAGGATTTGATAGTGAAAATAACCTTTCAAAACTAACGTAATAATATATTACAATATTATAAGATGAAAATTGGCAGTACATTTTCAAACTGTTGTTGATACTCAGATCTTCTGCAGTGGATGAATCAATAAACGAAAAACATTGTCATAGATGACTGAAATGAAATGAAACTCATGCAATAGGTGATATCTTTGAATATTCATATTGTTACGAACTGTGCTGCGTTCTGAGAATACCGGAAGTTCATTATCTCGGCGGCTCGCGTCAAGGTTGTGAACTATGGCCTCGCGATAACATCTGTCGCCGACATACCTAATTAGAGGACAATAGCGGATGACTCAAAACCGTCGCAGTTTCTCGAGAATCAACAGTATCTCTTAGAACTGTATTGAATAATTTTTTGATTTTGCTAAAATGAAGTTTTGTACTTATATAAAGAACGGCAGTGTCGAGGACAATCAATTTGTGGTTGTGTCTATTCATCGGCCTGCCCCGACGAATAGGCATTTTTGCTATTCATCGGCGCGTTCCACGCATGCTCATATTCCGATCCGACCAATAGAATATTTGACTAAACATTTGTAATACCCATCACAATACGGTAGTGGACAGCGCATTTGCTTCAATAGATAGGCGCACCAGGTTCAGATTCCTTGATTAATTTTATTTCTTCTTATTTTTTAATTTCAACCAATAATTGTTCCTCATTATGGTAAAGTCTCCATACTAATGCAACGACTGCGAACTGCGCGACTGCATAGCGATTTGACCAATCACAGGCACGACGTCAAATTAGAAAGCGCGAAAGTTAACTGAATTTCAACTTTTAACAGCAACTGCGCGACGTTTCAATGCTGTTTATAACATTTTGGTAACCTCACATCTAACATAACAGCAGCAGAATCTAAGATTAGTGGAGAGGTGGATAGATAGAAATCACTTCCTATCCTGTGACTGGTCCCAAATCTCTTGATTTCGCCTACTTCGATAAAACGTGTATAACGTGACTTGGCGTGGTTAAATCTTGCTAAGTGAAGCCGTGATTTCAACCAAATTTACAGGTTACTGCAGGTGTCAATACAAAACTATGAATATTTGATTCTGTATGACTTCTAATCGTTTCTAACAATTTCATGGAGCCGTTTTTCAATGAGTTTGATGCGAACATGTATCGAACATGATTGAAAGAAAATTCTTCAAATATTTTTCGACAGTATCGCCAATCGCCATCTATTGTTGTACATGAGAACCCCTCGTAATGAGCTGAAATTCAATTGTTCCAAATCAAGGATTTGTCTGCTGAAACAATTGAAGAGTAGCGCCACCAGAGGTCTTATTTCCATCATGCATGATGCAGTCGTGACGAGAACGTTGTACTCTGTCAGTATGGAGACTAAGCATTATAACATATTCACGAAAACAGTGATCCTCAAAAATACCGGAAGTAGTGATCCGGACCCTAACTGATGAGGTTAGTTTGTTCAGTTCCGGCAGTCTCATTGAATAATATAGCGCGATAGCACATTGATTGAGCCGGTATTTCGATGTTATATTTCTCAATAATTAATTAATTGTTGTTTTCATCTTAAAAATACACCGAAAATAGTAATCCCGATGTTTAGTCGAAGATTCTATTCGTCGCGGCGGAATATGAGCATGCGTGGAACGCGCGCTGATGACTAGCAAAAATTGTTGTGAGGTTAATGGATCTCTGGTGTGAAGGAGGGAATGGAATAATATGGGAATATACTACGAAAGACTATACTTGTGAGAATATGAATTATTGAAAAAATCAATAACAACATCAACATGACAATTACATGACAGATATCTAAATAACTGTATACTGCATGTTCCAAATTACTTCTCAATACCCTCCCTATTTGGGACAAGTCCTTGATTAGTCAAACATGCACGGAACTTATCACGGTTCAGCGGTTTCGTTAGGGAATCCGCTATCATCTCTTTAGTCGGTACATGATACAGTTTTATTTCTTGACGCAGAATTCGTTCTCGTATGAAATGGTGTCGTACATCAATATGTTTCGTCCGAGCCTGATAAGCACCATTCTGAGCCAAGTTCTGAGCGCCCTGGTTATCAACATGGAGTAGAGTTGGCTGTTTGGTAGTAGCGGAAAATAGTTCACTTGCTATAAACCTCTGAGCCAAAGTGCTTCCTGTATCGCTGCTGACATGGCCATATACTCAGCCTCAGTTGTTGACAGAGCTATGGTAGATTGACGTTTATGTTTATAGTTGCCCACGAAATAGGCTAGTCACTAAATCCAGTTATATCAGTAATTTTTGTATCTTTACCACTGAATTCAAGTTTCCAATGGGATGTTCCCTTGAGATAACGCATGATACGCTTCACAGCTGTCCAATGGGCCTTTCCTGGGTCCTGATTGAAGCGACTTACGTAACTAATCGCAAAGTTGATATCTGGCCTAGAAACTTGAGCGGCGAAAAGAAGACTACCAACCGCTTCTTGATAGGGGACATTCCTCATCTTGGAAACTTCGTCTGGAGTTTTTGGGGATTGTTCCCTAGAAAGCTTTTCATTGGGAGAAATTGGCGTATCCACGGGGTTACTATCAAGCATGTTGAATGTCTTCAACACATCGTCTATGTATATTTGCTGGTCAATCCAAATTTTTCGATTAATTCGATCACGTGTAATCCTAAATCCTAGCATAGACACAGCCTTCGGTAATCATGCCATACTACATAAACAGAATTGCAACATCAGTTTTAGGGTCGGTACTCGATGGTTTGCTAGGTGAATTACTTGGTTTTTTATAATACCGGGTGATTCAATAAGGGTAACGAGGTACTGTATCTCAGTAACTGACAATCGTAGAAATTTGGGGAAACAATCAAACCTTGAAAAATAAAATTGAATACTTAATTCCCATTTTGTTTCTTCGATAAATTTGTTGATGAAATATTATTCAACCCATAACTTTTCAACGAATGAAGATATTTCCGAATATGATAAGATAATTATACCGATACATTTGAGATTTCAAAAAAAAAATTGAAAATGGTTAATTATTACGCCTCCTAGTGAGGACGGTAAGAACCAGAATGGCATGGATGGCTCTTATTATATTCACCGAACCTTGTTAGCAAAATTCCGTCAAGTCAAACTCAAGTATAGTCATCATTTACGGTACAGAAAGTTAAGGATCCCCTACTGCCTTTATTTTACGTCCTACAATGGAACTTTATGGCTCAAAAAGTTGGACAATCATGTAGACATTAACGCGAGAGTATTAATTTCAAGAAATTTTTTTATACGGTCGAAGCTATTTCGCCCACTAGTCGTCTCAATTTAAAAAAATATTTCCAGCAATTTTCCTTGGTCGATTTCCTCTGAAGGATTTTTTTCCCAAACTTACGATTATAGTTACTGAGATACAGTACCTCGTTATCCTTATTGAATCACCCGGTACACGGTGCGGTGCGCAGGCATAGAAATAATTACAACTTCAATCATTATCTCGAAATCTATAAGAGATAACAATATATATGTATGTATACTTGAAATCAGAAAAATATAATTTATCCAATAGTAACAAAATACATTGGGTATTTCATTGAAAAAAATATATTTGGTGCCATAACTTTTTTTTCAGATATTCAATTGTGTTTTGTTTACATATATAAAATCTACAAGAAAAGTTACATGAGATCATTTTTTGAAACAAAAAATTGAACATCAGATAAAAATTAAGGAAGGTTTCAAAATATATGAGAAGACCCTGTACATATATAATGATGACATATATACATTTCATAAAAAATTATATATTTCAGATAATGATAACATATTGAATAAAGTGTTGTGAAAAATACGGTTGGAACTAGCAAAAACGACTAAACTTTCTGAAGAAGTACAAAACTTCTCTTCAAAGATCAACTTTTTTTGGAGTACCAAATGGAGTCTGATGATTGAACTAGCGCAAATTTTATTGAGTTAGATTCTACATCAACATAGCAGTTTCTTGAGGAAATTTGAATCATTCATCATATATTATGATTGTTAATTGCGCTCCCTTAGTCATTTCAGAAATCAAAAAAGCGTTGCTATCAATTTATTGAATGAAATATCTTGTATTTTAATCTAATGAAATAACTTGTATTTTAATGTATGTAATGTATACTTATCATTTTTTATAGCATCTGGAAAAGTATATTATCTCATTAGTTTTTTCACAGATCTCATCTTCTTTATCAGTCATAATTTTTTGCACGACAACCGATATAAAAATTATGCACGATAGTTTCTTTCAAAAAACACGGAAAGCATTCAGATATATTTATAAAAGATTCGAAAAATTCACTACATTATATTCTTTTCTATGTTCCATTTACGAACTATTTTTTCAAGTAATTACGCTTATATTCACACATAACTTCACGAGTTAATCGAGATCAGATAACACAATGATAATTATATGACAGAGCAAGTAGGTACTAGTTGTTCACGGATGTTACTTCCACGAGGCCTGATATCCATATTTGAATGTGTGAAAGATCCATTGATTATCAGTTTTTCAAGTTTCCCATATTCCTTTAATGAATTCATACGTTAATTTTATATCTCAATAATTGCGTGAGAATAACTATATCAGATCACATAAACGGATAACAAGTTGACATTTACTCAGATAAGGCAGGTGCGTTGAAAGTTGTCAATAATAATTAATGATTTATTTTATCGAGCGAAATTTTGCAATAGAGAATCGCTATTAATGAATACATATATGAATGTGTGTGTCGCCAGATGAAAAACTAGTGCAGGTAATAGCAACTATATCTGGTATTATTGTAACATAAATATATTGTTTCTATTTGTGTATGTTGGAAACGAAAAATTCATCCTAAGTGTCTAGCTCGAAATTAAAACTAATATGAGTGATGCAAGATATAAGTATAGAAATATATTATTTCATGAAGAAGGTCTGCGATAATGCAAGGGTAAATGACAGTTACCAATGAGCACAAAAATTATAATAATAACAATAATGATATAGGCCGAAACGGTGTATGCAGTTTCGGCCTATATCCATAGAAATAATGCGGCATTACGAGTGCTCTATTACCATCTGAGGCACTCGTACGGTATTGATGAAGCTCCAGTGCTGCCTTATGCTCCAGGGGATATTGAGTCCGTTGTGGAGAATGAGAGGTGTCGAATTTATTGGAACTTCTCATTCCCCACCCTCAGGCAGATACAAGCTAATAAGCCTGATGTAGTCCTCCTCGACCATCAAACGAAAGCGATGTTCGTGATCGAATTCTCGGCACCAGCCGAACCGAACAACGTTTTGAAGGAGGAGGAAAAACGGACGAAATATAGAGGTCTTCTCTACGAACTCCGCAGACTTTATCCAGACCATTCTGTCGAACTAGTCATCCTGATTATAGGCTCTCTTGGTGGTACACGATATACGCTGCGATATGAGGATGGGGAGGTTTTATGAGTCTTAGGACGCATCGAATCTCTTGATCCTGGGCATTCAACCTTTCGGGGGGCATGGTGTGGAGCCATGCAGAAGGCCGTCATCCTGGGATCATTGCGTTTACTTAGGGCACACGATTCTCGGTCCCAGTGATCACTTACCTCACGGCGTGGGGAGTGGTCACTGGTTTTTCTCCAGCTCGACTCTGCGTGGTGTCGGAGGCCGCAGAGTCGTGACTGGAATTGATTGAATTCAATACAATAATAATAATAATAATAATAAAAATAATAAAAGGGCTTTATTAATCGATGTTTATGTATATATAATTATATATAAAAAAATTTATACCTATAGAAAAAACAAAAAGGATGAACAGGCGAAGTTCAGCTTACAACTTAACCATTGGCGAAAAATTAGTACAGGCACAGTAATTGATCAATGATAAAAATTATACATAATATTTAAATCAAGTAGTAATGTAATCAGGTAATCGAAAACTTGGTACATAGGGCGAAACAGCATCCATCAAAACTAACATGAGAATCTCTGATATTCTTTCAACTTTTTTCTGAAAATGAGAATGTAATATATTGCTTGAAATCATTGGGGAAAGAATTATAGTGCTTAATTGAATTATACATGAAGCTTCTTGTGAATCCAGCTGAGGAGTGTCTGGGTATAACGAAAGTATTTCGATTCCGGGTGCGTGAGTTACATTGAGATTTGAAAGTAGTAAATCTCAGGTATGTATTCTATAATGAATTAGGATTCAAAGATTATAAGAAAAACTATTTATCTTCATATGATGAGCATCAGGAGTGATGAATTTTCGATAAAAGCAATCCGCCATGATAGATTGAGCACCAATCGAAGCGAATTACGTCACTTCTACGTCAATGTTTCGTCATTGTCTCGTTGGAACTCCGACAATATCTACACTGTTCATTCTGCGTATATCAGAATTCACCAGGTATTTTGCGCATGGTCATTAGTTATCATGCACATGTGTGTTACAAAGACTTTGGAACATTATGGAGCAAGAGTTTTTCAAGGCGCACATAAACGTTTACTCAATTTTCATTTTCAGTACAAGAGATGAGAGACGACAGCCAACTTCACGAATTATTGAATTTATCATATAGTCTTCCTATACAAGATCATTATGTATACACCACTTCAGAATCTACAAAAGTAAGTGAAGATTTACGTGAATGTGATCTTCACAGAAATATTGGATTCTAGACAGCTGCTAGATTTCGACTTGTAATAGTGAGTAAATTATTTCGCTACTTTGTGTAGGATATAAACAATATAGATAGATTGTAGATTGTAGGGGGAGTCCCAAATGCTGTGCAGCCTCTCAAGCACCTCGACCTATTAGATCTTTTGTGCATAACCCTCAATATATTCGAGGCCCGAAATTCCGAGGTTTCTTGAGAAGTTTATCAATTTCCTGAGAGCTGGGTTCCTGATATCGGAGGGCTTCTTTTAGGAACTTGAGCCGCTTGCAAAAGAGCGCTGGGCATTCGCAAAGAAAATGTTCCGCAGTTTCATCGAAGTTCTCGCAGTAGCGGCAACTATCACTATCTGTTTTGACCATCTTCTTGAAGTGATACCTCAGAGAGCAGTGTCCAGTGAGGAGACATGTCTTGTTTGTCCAACTCGAGAAGCTGTTCACCTTTTTTTTGGCGAAAGGCTCACTAGCCCTTCCGCTTGTCTTTGTCCTGGCAATTTATTCCAGTGGAATTTGATTTCATCTGCTTTTCAGCGTCGAAACTCTTTTTTCAAGTGATTCTAGGAGAGGGTTCTGAGCCTGAAAATTTGTTCATTTCTTGCTTATGTGTATTTGTTCCTTCTTTTGATGTGTTATCGCACTGAGGGATCCTATATTCACCCAAAGCCACCGATTAGACACTGTGGCACGACTGTTCATATGAAATTTATTGATATCCAATGGTATCAACATCATCTACATCAGTATAATCCCCTATCATGGAATGATCATGTGTGGTCCATTGCTTCACAGAGCAACTCCACACCTCAACAGCTTCTCACAATTTACACAACACAGATTCGACCTGTCATGAAGTATTGTTCACATGTTTGAGATTCAGGTGACCTCTCTAGAACATCGCAGAAAAGTGGGACCCTTTAACTGTCAAGTTGCTTTGCAACTAACTTGGTGGTTTATAACACATTTCGAATACTAAATCAATTTCAGTCACAATTCTGTCGACTAGTTGGTATTTTCTGGAGTTCTGAAAGCAGTGTTTGTTGTTTACCACCGAGAGAGTCAATTATCTGAATAGAATAGTCTGAATATAGTCTCAGGGTTTTTTACCGTTTTCTTCCTCTTTCAAAACGATGTTCGATTTGGCTGTTTCCGAAAATTCAATCACAAATATCGTTTCGGTTCGGTGGTCTAGGAGGACTACGTCAGGCTTATCAGCTTATATCTGCCTGACGGTGGGGAATGAAAAGTTTCAATAGATTCGACACCTATCATTCTCCATAACGGACCTAATATCTCCTGGAGCATGTTGTCATCTTCAGGAGATGATCAAAGCCTTGTTTTCAGTTACTTCGTTAGTTAGCGAAACATATACAGTGTCTGCCATAGAGTCACTGAAAAAAAACCAATAACTGGAATGCCAAAGGAACGCCTCAAGCATAGACCCTTTTGAATCTCGCGCAGACTGAAAATAAATCAGGCCGGGAGCATGCGCACTATTACTGTAACCAGGTCCGGTCTAGCCTTTGGTACACAGACCACCTGGACTGTGCTTTGCAACCAATTATCAACATCAACATCTCTGAAGAAACATTGCATAAAAGATTATCTGAATATCAACCGAATTAAATATCGAAACTGGTGGAAGGATTTTTTTATATTTTTTATTAATCGAATGTTTGCATTTTTTTTGGTTTATTGTCTTGATTGTATATTTCTAAACGTTCTTGAACTATTCCAAGTTTCTACATGTATGTATCGTTTATGTATATGTAAACTTCTTCAGCAACGAATAAATTCTATTCTATAATCCTTGTCCTACAGTAGATAAGTTTGTGGTCAATCAATCTTTGTAATAATTATTTTAGTTCCTGTGACACAATATGGCAAGTAAACAGGCAAAAAATAAAACAATTTTCATATAGAATTAAGCACATTATATTATAATATATGTATTTTTTCTAAACTACACAGCACTAATCACGTCGCACCCCCAAATTTTGCCTCTACTGAAATCTGAATAACTTTTCTCTGCTTTGAACAATTTGAATTCTGTTTACACTGTTCGTTGGATAGTTGACAGAGGCTTTTGAGGACCTAGATTCAGCCTGGGAACTGAATCACGTATCAGTCGTTTTTTATCACCAGAAGTTATAATATGATGAAATGTTCTTCACTATACAGTTGTAGTGATCAAATACATGATTTTCATACCTTTAATTTTACTTCGTCGGCGCATAATCTGAAATCTCAGTTTGCATAGTTGGGCTAAAAGTTTCCGCGCATTTGCCTATTTTAGCGTTCCAGTTATTGGTTATATTTCAGTTCATAAAGTTGGCTACATATAGAAAAAACATTATCGATATTGCTGGAAAACTTTCATGTCGGTTCGTTTCTGCATGTCTGATAACTATAAAACCCGTTACGACTTATATCACTTGACCTCAGATTTGGCGGGAATTTAAAAAAAAGTTTAGTGATACCAAAAAATATCAAATTTAGCAATGATAAATAACGCATTATTGAGTTTTAATTACAAATATTATTTGGTTTGAACCATATTTGGGGTGCTCAGAACAGAAGTGAATCAAGTCCACAAAAGATGATTGAGAGATATTGAGGTTTAAAGTTTCTCAATGCTGATCAATTCCCAAGTAAACATATAGGTGGGATATTTTCAGAACCATGAAATAAAAATTCATATTTCATTATAGTTAGAGTGATAAAGTTACAAAATTCACATAAGTGAATAAGTACGAAAGTACGAAATCATTCAAAAACAATTTAATCACTGGAATGTTCATCAGTCCCCGATGTGTTGCCTCGTTCTAGTAGCCAAAAGCAAATTCCTATAAATGGCATGGTATATCGGTGGAATATGAATATAGCGTAGTAGGTTCATCATTTGTTGTTTCTTGGAATCTGTTACATTACGTCTTTGAGAAATGAAATTATAACCCAAAGACCACAAAATATTTTCAAAAAACCAAATACGTATTTCAACAACTAAGTTGTCATCTTCATTGGAAATACCAATGAATGAGTTTCATGAAAGAGAAATGAAATTATAACCTAAAAACCACAAAATATTTGAGAAGAACCAAATACGTATTTCGACAACTAAGTTGTCATCTTCAGTGGAAACACCAATAAAACTCTTTCATTTCTGGGTTATAATATCATTTGTTGTATGTTCCTAAGCCGCAGTCTCCAAATCTCTACTTTACGTCTTTGAGGATACAACTGATGGTCTTGTTGTATGGTAAGATTATTTATGCGCCTACCACGAGCAGTTTTATTGAGATCCACTTGGAAAAACTCGGAGTATTCATTGAACTTATCTTTGAACTTCATATCATATTCATATTCAGAACCACTTGATTGACAAGGTTCATTCTCTGTTTGATCCATGTACCATCAAATCAAATAGAGTGAAGATAACACAACTGTACAACCACTCTTTGGCAATGTGAAGTGGACTTGATTCAATATTGAACTGAAAAAAATATGAAATAGTATTAGAAGATTATAACACACAGGCCTATTGAAAAAATAAGTAGGACTTGAATAGTTATTGTACTGAACTTTTATGTATTTCTAGGTATGCATGAGCTATTTATCTGAAAAAAATGCAAATTGGACTTGATCCACTTCTGTTCTGAGCACCCCATTTACAGGTTGAGAATATTAAATAAGCTCATGTGCATCAAAATACATAATTCATAATTGATTAACCTCCTGCAAAATATATTTTCCACAAATATTTGATAAGCTGACCCAACCTTATGTGATTTAGGTTATTGAAGCTGTTTTTAGATGAAACAAGAATGTATAATGTTTCTCAGTAAGGGTAGAGGAATAAAAATTGTATTTTTGATATTTGTTCCAATCTGGTTCAAAATTGATATATATGAGGTCCTCGTTTGATTCGAAGCATGAATTTTTTTGATATCTTGTCAATTTGACATATTTTTTGGCATCACTGTCAACTTTTTTCAGATTATCGCCAAATCTCAGGTGTGTTTTTGACAAGGTAACGTGATATAAGTCATGACTGATTGTTTAGTTGTCAGGCATGCAGAAACGAACCGCCATCAGATAGTTTTTCAGTAATATAAATAACAATTTTTTTTAGAACTTTATGACAGACTCTGTATATAGATGCCGGTTGAATAAAAGTTTATCAAGCCTTCGTCAACATGACGTGTTTCAAACAAATCAAATGTTTAATTGTTTGTTGATTTTTTTCATTCAACCGGCCCTAGATGATAAAAAATATTATATTTTGAGTGAGATTTCAGGCAAATGATTACCCCCGAAAAGCGAAAATGCTCTGTCACATCCATACATGCAGCCATCATTAAAATCTTCAACGAGACAATGTTTTCCAACATAATATGGATTCAATGTTCAAAAAGGTATAACATGAGATTTTAATTGAAACATGAAATTTTTCAGAGCATTACTTTCAGAAAATCAGTTACTCAAAGTAATGTTTTTTATCCAAACAGTAGAATCATGAGAATCTTATATACAGGGTCGCTGATATGTATGATGGAAACGGTCGATTATCTCTTTAAGTAAGATATAGCTAGTGAAAAATGATAGGATACCAAAGTTCAAGGATTTCCCAAAATCTATCACACTAAATAAAAATTAAGTATGCAGGATTAGTCGAAAAGTCTTGGAGAAGGTGATTCTTCTCTAATGGAACACCCTATATATTATTCCATATTTCAATTCTGTTAGAAATTCTGAACTAAATTGATATAGCACATCATTTCCAAAATTTAACCGTTTTAGAGACATCAAATTTCGAAAATAACTAATTAATTATCCAAAAATATTTTTGGCCTTTAACTTCATAGTCCATCAAGTTACCTTTTAAAGGTTCCAGCTCCATAACAACGCCTCGTCGTTCTTTTATCCAACAGTGATGAACACGTTTCAAAAATACATTTAGTGTAAATAATTTTTGCGCAAAAATTGCACGTTTAACTGATACTGAGCGTACCTATTGAAATTTTAATTATCATAGAACACAGTGATAGTAGACGAAGTTGTGAATTGAAATATTGATAAGTATACAATGTCACACATAAAGTTCGCGACATATGAAAGTTTTTTTCATTAATGGATATAAAGAAAATTTAACTTCGCAGTTAGTTTGCGCTTGAAAATTTGTCAAATTTGATTTTTTTTTCGAAAATCCTCAAAAAATCAGTTTTTTTTTTAAATTTCGAAAAATGCCAAAGAAAAAAATTGCTCAGTTATCAATTTTATACATTTGTTTCAAATTTGGACTTCGACTTTTTTCAATTTTTTCTTAATTTTTTGAATCTTTCGCTCTATCGATTCGAACGAAACATGATTCAAATTTCATGATTGTGATGAATATGAGACTTCAATATTATATCCTGCCCAGGAAATACCCACATTGGCCTGTTACCAGAAAATAAAAAATGTATCTCCAGAAATTCGTCTTCGTTGTTGCAAAGTTCATCAAGTTTTTTCATTTGCTTGTTAAACTGTTAAACTAAACAATGACCTACAGTTTTATAACTATTCAAAAGACTTCTAGCGATTTGTACTAGACATGATATAAAATTCCGTGATTTTAAACAATACAAGACTAATGCAACATCTCTGGATGAAAATAGTATAGGTACTGATCAAATCGAAATAAAATTTTCACTTAGTAGTAGTCGAAGTGACAGTAGAGAGTCAAAATTTGGAGCAAATGTATAAAATTGGAAACTGAGCAACTTTTTTTTCTGTCATTTTTCGAAATTTACAAGAAAAAACTGTTTTTTGAGGATTTTAGAAAAAAATGTCAAATTTGACAGGTTTGGAGTAGCACATGAAAAAAGGAAAGATGCTGTATTTTACTCATTTTCAAGCACAAAGTAACTGCGAAGTAAAATTTTTTTTTATATCTATCAATAAAAAAAAACTTCCATATGTCGCAAACTTTATGTGTGACACTGTATATGGTGTTTCATTAAAAAAAAGCAACTTTATGTCTCCAAGACTTTTTGAATCCTGTATACTTAATTTTTATTAAGTGTGATAGATTTCGAAAAACCCTAAAACATTTTTCGCTAGCTATCTTACTCTCTCTATTCGACCGTTTCCATACATATCAGCGACCCTGTATATCGAAATATTGGTCAAATCAAATTTGAATCTGAATAATTCAATCAGAACTCATCAAAAAAGCATGTATATAGATTTCGAAATTTCAGGATTCTTCTAATAGATTATTTTGAAATAATCAGTTCCGATTAATGTCATGCCATCAGGAAATGTTTTCAATAAAGGCTAATAATGATATAACGTTCAACATTATATCGTAACGTCCCCTTATCCGATTGCTCGGACAATCGCTATTGGATATCTTTCGCAGGCATAACGAAATTCTGGCCTACGGCAAAAATTTTCAGAAGCCCAATTAAGAAAAAATCACGATCGGTCTATAAAAATCATCAACTATATATATCTTCAAGTTCTCCTACAACATTCAAAGAGAAAGCAAATGAGCTTGTTATCAATGATTATTCAAATCAGACAAATGCTAACTTTCAACTTATTCAAATGGTCACCTAAGGGAGTTCTGAAATTACTAATTATAATTATTAGGATCCCAACATCCTAAGGCAAATATTACGACCGTCTGAAATAAATGTTATTAAAATTAGCACAGTCAAATGTATACTGGATGTCTGCAATAAGATAATGTTTGCTATTTATTCTTAAAATACATGATACAGTTCATTAAGATATACCTACCATTTTTTTTCAACCCCCAAATGCTATTCAAGATGCTTATTCCGTAATATTTTCAATTCATATTTTATTTTTCGGCTACATAATGACAAAAAAAAATTATAATATTCGTGAAATATCGTGAAAGCTCATCAGTAAAAGGGGATTAGGAGAGGATATTGGAATTATTCTAGAACAGGGATGCACAGATTCGGGCCGCCATAATTGCAAGGGCAGTGAAAAAAACGGAAAACGCTAAAAGCTGTCACCACCCTTTATTTTGTTGTTGAGAATTACGAGGATAACGAGGGTGACACATATAAGTGGGACACTCTGTACATGATATATTCACCGATCTCAAGCCTTTTCGAAGTTAATTTCCGTACACAGAAAGAAAAAACTAGGTGAATATTATGAAAACACTTTACATGGTAAGAAAATATCTTTCGCTATAGCCAATAAAAGATTTTGTTATTAATGGAATCAATTTCTTTCAAATGTCTAAGTTGGATTCTTCAACATGAAGTCGTATTTCTGTACTTATAGAATAAGATTATTTCTTCGTGAAAACATTTGTTTTTTGTTGATGCAACTGTTCATGCGGAAGGTGTTCTCATACAGTATATGAGTTGATTTGTATTTATTTTCATCATTCTGTATTATGTTTGTCAGTTTGAAGGAGGAATTTTAATGTCAGTAAAAAATTAAAACTTCTGTCTTGTCAGTGCTGATATAATTTCGAACTAAATACGATTCAATTGAGTATTTATTACTGAAAACCAGTGCGAGCGCACACATAGTGGTCCTTCGAGCTAAAGAACAGCCCTAAGAATGTCCGTGAAGTCATTGCCGCAAAATATGGAATCAATCAGGAGAAGTGGACGTATAACCAAAGGACAACCGCCTTCTCGATTCATGTTTGATAAGGAGAAAGAAAAAGTTGAAAAAAACGAGGTTGAAAAAAAAGACAGGAGGTCAACAAAATCAAAAATGGAAAAAAGCAACGATCGAAAAACTTCAAGTAACCTTGAAATAACTGAAAATATGTCAAAGAAATCTATCATGGGAGAAAAAGTAACAAATTCTAGCAAAGTCTAGCACATTGTCGAGTATTCTAAGAAGAAAACAATTAGAATTAGAGTTGGAGCAAGAGAAGAAATTAGCGGAAATTGAAATAAAGCAAATGGAAGTGAAGAAAAAAGTTATTGAAAAAGAAATGGCTCTGAAAAAAGCAGAATTGGAGGAAAAATGTATATCCAGTCGTGCATCTACTACAAAAAATGAAATCGAAGATGAAACTCAAACAGTAACGTCCAAATCTTCGTTTGTTCAAAAGTGGATTGACTCTATAGAAGATATTCAACCCTCGATTCAAGCCACAGAAGATACCAAACTGAATAAATTCATGGCCAGACAAACTTTTAGTAAGGATCTTCCAATATTTTCGGGAGAACCCGGAGAATGGATGAATTTCTTCTCACAGTTCAACGACTCCACTCGCATCTGTGGATTTTCGAAAGCTGAAAACATCATCCGACTACAAAGAAGTTTGAGAGGTAATGCTAGAGAATCTGTTAGCGCCCTATTGAGCTTCACACAAGAAGTGGATGAAATCCTTGAAACGCTGAGGAATCGATTTGGTAGACCAGAAACTATCATTCAAGATCTAATCGAATCAGCAATGAAAATTCCGATAATCAAAGAAGATAAATTGAGTAACATTCTTGACTTCTCAATAAAAGTCAAAAACTTGGCAGTGACATTAAAAAGTCTGAAAGGTCAAGAATATTTATCAAATCCCCAGCTTTTGAAAGATCTCGTAGATAAACTAACTCCTGCTTTGAAATTAGAATGGGGACGGAAGATCGTCGAGATGAGGAAGACTTCAGAACCTAGAAAATTCATCACGATCATAGATTTTTCAAAATGGCTAGAAGAGAACAGTGAAGCAGCTATGTATGTCACAAATTCCTCTCAAGATCTTGACAGAAAAAAGAAATACGTCTGTGCGACTTCTCTACAGGGTGAAAAACCAATATTCAAATGCAAATTTTGTAAAAAAGAAGGTCATAAAGTAGAGAAATGCGGAGATTTCAAGAAACTGAACGTGGAATCTCGCTGGGAATGGGTGAAGAAAAATAGAGTTTGTTTTAGTTGCCTAACGTCATCTCATATCACCAAATCATGCCGATTCAAGAAGACCTGTGGAACCAATGGATGTTCATTCAAACATCATCCATTACTACACAAAGAAACGAGTGAAACATCACAACTATCATCGGCACAGACTACAACTGAACAAAATCAGGTCAGTTGCCAGGTGAACAACATCGATAAGAATGAAGTTCTTCTCAGAATCGCTCCCGTTCAAATCAGTGGTCCAGAAGGAAAAATGGATACATACGCTCTGTTCGATGAAGGTTCAACAATAACAATGCTGGATGAGGCTGCAGCGAAAAAAATTGGTGCAGTCGGACCTACAGAAACACTCAGGACTACATGGATGAATTCAATGACTAGCGAGATGAGAGATTCAAGAAGAGTAACCATACACATAAAAGGCGAGCATATTGATGATAAAGAATATGTTATGTCAAACGTTCGTACCGTTAAAAACTTATGTCTCCCTGTACAAACAGTGAATGTGAAAAAAATAGCCAGACAGTGGAACTACATAAATCAAGTTCATTTAACGTCACTAGTGAATGCAAAACCACTTATTTTGATTGGCCAAGATAACATCGACCTTATTATAGCCAGAGAAGTTTACGAAGGAGGAAAAAATGCCCCCATTTTGTCCAAGTCTAAATTGGGATGGGTCGTTCATGGAAACATCCAAAAATCACACTCAGATCGCATCGATGAATTTTCTTTATTCATTCATCATGAAAACAAGGATCTTCATGAACTGGTGAAACACTCTTTCGAAATTGATAACCTGGGTATAGTAAATTGTGAGAAATTTCAAAGTCCAACAGAAAAAAGAGCCAATGAAATCCTGGAGAAAACAACAAGAAGAATAACGTCGAATAGGTGGGAAACTGGTTTGTTATGGAGTAGCGATGATGTGTGTTTACCCAGTAACAAAATATCTGCAAAAAACAGATTAGTATCAATTGAGAAGAAAATGGACAGAGATGCTAAATTTGCTGAAGAATATGAGAAGAAGATTTCTGATTATGTCACAAAAAATACGCTGATAAACTAACGCCTATGGAGGTAGCTCAGCAAAAGAAAAACGTATGGTATCTGCCACACTTTGCAGTAACCAACTTAAATAAACCTGGCAAAATCCGTTTAGTTTTCGGTGCTGCTGCAAAAACTATGGGAGTAAGTCTCAACGATGTTCTCCTTAAGGGACCAGATCTGCTTAACCCTCTACTGGGCGTCATATTTAAATTTAGGCAACGAAATATAGCTTTCACAGGTGACATAATGGAAATGTTCCACCAAGTACAGATCAGGAAAGAGGACAGGTGTTGTCAGCGATTTTTGTGGAGGGGAAAAGAAAGATATGGAGAGCCTGATGAATACGAAATGATGTCGATTACCTTTGGAGCCGTATCTTCACCAACATCCGCTCAATTCGTCATGAGGACAAACGCACTGGAGTTTGAAAATGAATTTCCTAACGCCACAAGAGCTATCACAGATCAACATTACATGGACGATTACCTTGACAGCGTCGATACTGTGGAGGAAGCTATGATTCAGATATCCAATGTCATTGAAGTCCATCGCCGTGGAGGTTTTGTGATACGGAACTGGACTGCGAACTCCAAAGAGGTCCTGAGGAGTATTCCAGAAGAGCTGAGGAATCTACACTCGAAAAATATGAACCTGGACGAAGCTACTGCCTTACCTGTCGAGAGGATTCTTGGTTTGATATGGAATCCCAACGATGATAACTTCTCATTTTCTATGAAATGGAACGAAACTGATTTGAGTGCCTTGGCAGAGAGAAATGATGTGACGAAGAGAGAAATTCTCAGGATAGTGATGTCTATTTTCGACCCCTTTGGTTTTTTGGGTAATTTTACTATTCGAGCGAGAATTCTACTCCAGGAAATTTGGCGTAAGAAAATTGATTGGGATGATGTAGTCAAGGACGATATCCTGAAGAAATGGAAGTCTTGGGTAAAAGAATTCCATAATATCACTTCTTTATCGTTCCCTCGTTGTTATGTTCGAGATGTTTTCCGAGCTGAAGAAATACAAATACATATTTTTTGCGATGCAAGCGCGAAAGCTTACTCTGCGGTGGCATATTTTCGATTCGAAATCGACAAATTCATAAGAACTAGCTTTGTAATGGCGAAATCCAGGGTGAGTCCTTTGAAGCCCATGTCTATCCCGAGGCTTGAACTCCAAGCTGCTGTTTTGGGAAGCAGATTAGCAGTTACTATCCAAGAAGGTCATAATATTCGAATCAACAAGTGTTTCTACTGGACGGACTCAAAAACTGTGATCAGTTGGCTGAAAACAGATGCTACTGTCTTCAAACCATTCGTAGCTCACAGGGTAACCGAAATAACTGACATATCTGACTTGAACCAGTGGAATTGGGTGTCAACTAAAGAAAATGTAGCCGATGAAGCAACCAGAGATGGAAAATTTTTCCATTGTGGATCCGGAAATAGGTGGATGAATGGTCCAGATTTCTTGAAACAGGATGAACACAAATGGCCCAATACAGAGTGTACAGAATTTGATACATCTGAAATGAAAAAGAGTTTTGTGGGCGTTTCATTTACTGAAATTCTTTCAAACTTATGTGATTCTCTACCTGAAATAACAAGGTTTTCTTCTTGGCAGCGACTCATCCGTTCGACAGCTTGGATGCTGAGATTTATCAATAAGGCCAAAAACGATTCAAAATGCTGTTCGGAGTTGATCCCATCAGAAATTGACATAGCAGAAAAACTTTGGATCAGATCTATCCAAGCAGAAGACTTCCATGAAGAAATACAAGATATAAAGGAAACTCAAGAGGTTGATACATCTAGTAGACTATACAAGCTATCACCGATATTGTGCTCAGAAGGTATACTGCGTGTGAAAAGTAGAATAATTTACTCCACTGACTTAGGAGAGGACACTAAATATCCCATTATTCTGGATCCAAAGAATCGCTACACTAGGTTGCTGATAAATCACTACCATAAACAGGCAAATCACAATGGCCAGAACTATGTAGTAAATGAGCTTCGTCAAAGATTTTGGATTCTGAATGTTCGGTCAGCAGTGAGGAGTTGTTGGAGTAGCTGTCAATGGTGTAAAAATAGACGGGTGAAGATTGATATACCAGAAATGAGCCCACTTCCAACTTCCCGATTACAATCTTTCGTGAGACCATTCACCATCACTGGAATGGACTACTTTGGACCGTTATTGGTAACGATCGGTCGTAGAAGGGAAAAACGCTATGGCGTAATTTTCACTTGCATGAGTACAAGAGGAGTTCATCTGGAATTAGCAAATTCTTTGAGTACCGACTCTGCTATAATGGCTATTAGAAGATTCATTGGCCGAAGAGGTTGTCCTAGAAAAATATTTTCGGATAACGGTACAAACCTTCGAGGAGCAGAGAAAGAGCTACGAAAGTCTCTAGAAGAACTTGACCAGAACAAAATGATGCTTGAGTTAACCCAAAGAAACATTGAGTGGTTTTTCATAAGCCCTTCAGCACCACACATGGGTGGGAGCTGGGAACGGCTCATAAAATCAATCAAATTGTCTTTGAATGTGGTTTTGAAAGATAGAGCTCCCCGTGAAGAAGTACTGCTCACGCTTCTAATCGAGGGCGAAAATATAGTAAATAGCCGACCTTTAGTCCACGTGTCTTTGGATCATGCAGACGAAGAAGCCTTAACCCCCAACCACTTCTTATTGGGATCTTCAAGCTCTGCACATATTCCAGGACATTTCAACGAATCAGACATGATTGGTAGAAAACAATGGCGAATTTCTCAACTTCTTTCTGATCATTTTTGGCGCCGCTGGAGCAAGGAATATCTGCCTATTCTCACCAAGAGAACGAAGTGGTTTCGATCTACTAACAGGCAAATAAAAGTCAATGACGTGGTGATTGTAATCGATAACAATGCCTGCAGGAATACATGGCTGAAAGGCATCGTAACATCAGTTTACCCTGGAAATGATGGAAACATTCGGGTGGTGGAAGTTAAAACAGCGACAGGTGTATTCAAGAGGCCAGTAACAAAATTATGTATACTAGACGTTGAACCAAATGATAAGTAATGAACAGCAGTTCATCACTGGGAGGGAGTGTTCCTGCGGAAGGTGTTCTCATACAGTATATGAGTTGATTTGTATTTATTTTCATCATTCTGTATTATGTTTGTCAGTTTGAAGGAGGAATTTTAATGTCAGTAAAAAATTAAAACTTCTGTCTTGTCAGTGCTGATATAATTTCGAACTAAATACGATTCAATTGAGTATTTATTACTGAAAACCAGTGCGAGCGCACACAGCAACATTGCAACAGATAGTTCTTTACAATTGATAGAAGATTCTTCTCGAATTTAGTAACATGAAATGAATGTTTTGATATTCATAAAGAATATTTCTCCCAATGGTAAATAATAGTTTCATCATGGAGAAAAAACATCAAAACTACTATACTATCAAAAGATTTATTTCTGTGTATATTTGAACAGCATTTACAGGGTTCATCATTGAACATACGAAAATTCAAACGCAAAAGTTATAGGGTTCGTTCTGAACCTCCAGAATGTTATACCAGATGAAACAAATGAATATCGCTGATATAAGAAATTGGTACCAACTTCGTTATTTTCAAAAGAACACCCTCTATATATTTTTTGAAAAACTTGCTCGTGATTTCAACAATATATTGGTTATCAATATTTTTGAAAATAAGCGAGATATCCCGTAAGGACACAGTAAATGGGGTGTCAAATCTCACTTTCGAAAATGCATCATCATCAAAACCACATTAATTGTTTTATTTCTGACAGTGAAAATAAGACCTGATTTGCATACATTATGGTATGTAATTAGAATTCTTAAAAAAGTTTCTTTATAGCACAAAGTTTTATTTCACTCTTCAACTTTCATTTTGTAATTTTTTTAGATGCGGATCCTCCAATCCTTGGATTGTTAATATATTCATGATAGTTTCAACACTTGTTTTATCTTCGATGATGATAACATAGTGAGCGAAACACATGTCGATGTGACAATCGTGGAAATCAGATAATAACTGATCGTATAATCAACTTTTTTTATTATGTTTTGTATTCTGACGTTATATTCGCCGCAGACAAATAATATTTTATAATGTGTATCTATTTTTAGTATGGGTGGCCTTTCACTTGAAGAGCACATCTTGATGGAATCACATTGTCCACAAATTGATGTATCTGGCTTTGAGAATCATTGTTCTATCCATAAATTCATCAATAAAATAAGAAACATCACAATGGAAAATTCATTGAATGAATCGAAAGCTCAAAAAATTTGGACATGTTTGGTTAATAGTTGTAGCACTTGTCGGTAGATATCATATATATCTCAGGAAACTAATCTTCTCTGAAATTATACATTGATTCTTATCCATTTTACGTTCCTCATGTACTGCCATGTTTCACTACTATATAATTATTATAGACTAAGCGACTATGAAATGGCGAAAGCGCAGGTTCGATCAAGTCAATTTCATCCACATTTTATGAATTATCATTGAATGGTTATCATAAAAGTACTCAGAGAATGCCAATTGAATGAACCGTCATATGTGGTAAGGCCAGTCATACCAAAATTATGATTTATTTTTTCCCTTACATACCAATCAGACATCACAATTTTTTCAACAAATCCTCGTATAGATAACTTATTGAACTCCAAGACCTTTATCAGCGCTTATTATTTTGTCCTTCATATCGGTTTTGGCTGCGAATTCTGATTATCTAGACATATCGATAAGAAAAGTGGACATCTTAATAAATATAAAAAATTATATAAATACTCATTCGACAATGATCATTTGGCGAGAAAAGTGGACCAATCAGAACACACATTTGAGGAGGATCAAACACACTACGAAACCAGTGATACAGACCAGGGATCTGAAAAGGAAAGATCAAGTAATTTTTAAGAAGTTAAGAATTGGAAATACTCACCTGACATCATCCTATCTGTTGCTGTAATTACATTAACCTTCATATCACCAATGTGCATGGAACCTTATTGGCAGTGAAATACTTGCTTCTGCAATGTTTAGCTAATGGAAGCAATGTCAACAAAAACAACTTCATAATGATGGAATACTAAAATAATATTGAACACTACAATATTTTACTACAAACTACGTCACGTGTTTCGCTATTCTATAGCTTCTCCAGGTAGATGTTAGTTTAATACTTCAGTTAGTATTAGTTTAATACTTCACCTGAAGATAAGGAGCCTGTCCTATAAGGTTATTTTGACTTGAAATTGTTCAATGACCCCGCACTTTTTATAGGTATAATGGTATTCGATGTACTGATTGAACGTGCAGAATCGCAAATTGAAAGATTTTGAAAAACTATGATTCCTCATTTTCAAAACAGCACCCGAAGCTCAAAGAACGCCTAGCAAACGTCTTCAAACTTCAATTCCTGTTTTTGTCTTAATTTTTCTCTCTCATTCACTTTCCGTCAACGACAAAATCGAAATGTGCACGATAGCTGAGGGGAAGGTAGATTCGGTTAAGGAAGTTCCTTGTCACCTTCAGTGATCAGTAATGTCCCATACCGGGGCCATATACATGATTGGGCGATTCAAACTATCCAAGCATTAAGGCCCGGCTTCATAAGGATTTAACAAACCCATTGATGGTATCAATGATTATAGAACAAGAAGCAAAAATTATTCCTGAGCTTCCAATTTCGAAGGCCTTCACGATGAGTTTTTGATCATTTTCAATGAAAAATACTTCACTGTTATAAAGTTGATCCGGAGTAAATTTTTCTAGGAAAGTTATGATGTCTCCATTGGTACTTTTCTGCGAAATCGTACTGAATCTAGAATAAACTATATCTTAGTTCGTATTTTATCTGTATAGAATGAAATAGTCGTTTTTCGTACCAAAGTGTCCCATAAGGTTATGTTTATAAGAACTATCCTATAGATGCTTTCATCTCTCGTGACCATAAACCTTCCTTGAAATGTATTATAGGTATTCCATTTTTGTGTCACCATTATCCCTGGATCCAGAGAATTTTTCAACCATCTTCTAGACGAAAGTATTCATGTTTTTATAATAAATAACTACATTACAATCACAATTTACTAAAATATCACTACCTCTCTTTTCGCTTTTCTTATACTATCCACTCTGAGATGTAATATCATTTCCAGACTGGTATACATCCTAATAGTATATTGAGGGAAACTTTTTTCGCGATGACTAGGATTGCTCTTAAGAATTATCAGGAAATTTTCACTAGCCGGAGCTATGTAAATGGTAGATGTTATTGGATGGCCAGTCATTGGTCTTCACCCTGTACTTTGATCTCCACATTCTCAAGTTTCACTAGTTGTGAAAAAATCTTGGCAACTAGTAGAATGTGTACGTGTGAACAAGTTCCTTCAACTCGTCATGCAAAAGGTAATTAGTTTCTCAATTAGTAACTATGAAACTAGTCATAGTAGGAAACTAAATTTTTGGGACACTGTTGTGGAGAGGATGATGAATATATTAAATAATAATAAAGCAATTTCACCGAATAACAGGGTGATTTCTGAAACGTTGATATTTTGTCGTTTTTATAAGTAATCCAAAGTTTTCATGATCATATGTCCCAACGAAATCATATCTATACGGTATCAGACATCTTTGGAGGATGATAATTCACTTGAATATACAGGATGCGTACGATAGAAACGGCCACATATTTCACCAATTTTTCAAATCACCCTATACGAAATCTATGAATTTTCATTGATGATGGAATTTTATCAATATTTCATTATTACATCTGATGTTCAGATATTACTAAAACATTTTTATTATTCACTCTATACATAATTATATAATCTGCACCATCTGAATGATATTTAGTAAAATTACTGATTTTCAACTAGAACGCCCTGTATTTCAAAATCTATCCTTCAACGAACTTTGCGATTCTGCACGTTCAATCAGTACATCGAATACACCAATACACTAAAAGTTCACACAATTTCACCGAGTACAAATTTTACTTATGAAAAGTGCACTAAATAATAATGTACAGGTTGAATGATATACATTCAACAAATTCAGGACACACTGGAGTGGAGGGCAATGAAATAGTAGATGCACTCTCAAAAAGAGGGGATGTAACATCGTTTTTAGGACCTGTACCCTTTTGCGGAATAAGTAACAGTAAAGCACTCCATGAACTTGAAAAAGAAGTACATAAAAAAAGATCCCAATATTGAATGAAATCACAAGAAATTAGGCAGGCCAAAATAACACTGGGAAACTGCATTAGCAAGATGACACCCCAAGGAACTTGTGGGGGAAGCAGAATTCAGATTTTGTGGGGAAGAGGACGAAACCTCCATCCACAATCTCTCAGAATGCATTACCAAAGCCCTGCAAAATCCGAAAATACAATACCTCGAAGAATATCAAATATAAGAGGGTGATCTACCTAACTTGAAGCCATTCGATATCATGAACTTTGTGAAAGCCATAGGGCTAGAGAAAGGTGGATATAGATATGGTGAAACCAAAGTGGATATAGGATGGTGAAACATTTTCCTATTAACAAGCACTAGAATAAACTGTAGACCTTTGCCTACTTGATTTCATACCGTAGTAATATTTCCTGAAGTTATCAGAGATGGCGACATACCTTGTGTCGGTAAAACAGAAACTGTGCATCTGTCATCTTTTCATCAGTTTCATCTATTCTAGATGAAAAATGACTGAGAAGAGTCAAAATATCGATAATTATTCCAGATTCACTGAAAATATTGTGTTTTGATGTCGTTTCAACTCACGTCTGTCAGATGCGAACCACAGTAATACGTTACCAACAGAAATCTTCTTCGATAATCGATATCACCGCCATCTTCATTCAAGTCGTGGAAATATTACCACCTTCTCAAACGGTCTACAAGTTTTTCGCAGGAACAATTGAAGAGCTGTTTCACCATCCTATATCCATCTTGGGTGAAACCATCGGTAAAACGACTCTTCAATTGTTTTTCGTCAAAACCTGTAGACTGGTTTAGCGAATATCATAACACCGCGGTAATATTTCACTAATCTTTAGGAGACGGCGTTAATATCGCATTTGATATCGATATCGATAATTCAGTTCTCTATTAATATCCGTATTCTATGGTGACTAAGTGACAGTGACAGGTCATTCATAATTATGGTTTTGGCTTGAAATATGAGTTTTGTTCAATTATACAATTATGAAATTGATTGAACAAATCACACGAAATCAAAATGATTAAGGAATTGTGAAAATTAACATGCATCATGCGGACTTAGCAGACGTGGCGCCATCCATATAACCATGCAGTTAGCTCAGTGTCCTATTACATGTACTAAAATAAATTACTTTTATCATCATATCTCTCATGTGACTTGGTTATTTCTGAACCGATTCTGGAAGTCAAAAAAGATTTTGGATTTTTATAATATATGTATAGCTGATGGTCGATGACTGTAACGGAGACAAACCAAACAACGTTTATTTTTACTCACTGAAATATTCAACAAGGATAATGATTTTTTTCAAATATGTCTTTTTAATCGAGAAATACTGTTTTTTTTATTCGTTATAAAGTTTCCATAATCGATTAATCGCCGTCATATTGGTGGTCACCTGACATTCGTCAAAGATGTTCGAGCACCAACATTTTTCATGATCCTCGAAGTTCAGCACATATAATGATAACAACTTAACCAAACAAAACGAAGCAATTACTGCTGGCAGTTAATTTGACTCCTTCGAATAATAATCACTGAAATATAACCAATAACTGGAACGCTAATATAGGTAAATGCGCGGGGAACTTTTAGCCCAACTATGCGAACTGAGATTTCAGATCATGCGCCGACGCAGTAAAAGTAAAGATATGAAAATCATGTCTTTGATCACTACAACTGTGTACATTTGATGACGTGAGTCTGATATACGATGAACTGAATCAGACGCGGCTTGGCACTTTTTGTTTCGTGTTAATTCTCATTGGTCAAGTGGTAAATGGTCATTCGCCAAATCCCAATCGAAGAGAAGTTGTTCCATATCGTCAATTTGCCCTGTTTGATAGTTTGATAACATTTTCATAAACAAACAAGGTTGAAGGTGCATTGCTGCAATGCAAAAACTGCAGTACTAATTCTAGTTTAACCTTTTTTTGGTGAATTGAGATTGATACTTATACTTGAGCTGTATTATTTCATGTTAAAATCATCCATTTTCAGTTAACTAAGAATAGACATTGCTCATGAATGAAAGCTAGATATCGAAAGATATCCAAATATCGATACTTTGAGCCATGGAAATGGATTTGTGAAGAACATTTCATCATTGATGACATCATATAACTTCTGGTGCTAAAAACGGCTGAAACTTGATTCAGTGCCCAGGCAGAATCTAGGTCCTCAAAAGCCTCTGTCAACTATCCAGCGAACAGTGTGAACAGAATTCATATTGTTCAAAGCAGAGAAGTTATTCAGATTTCAACAGGGGCAAAATTTCTGGGTGCGACGTGATTAGTGCTGTGTAGTTTAGAATAGATACATATATTATAATATGTGCTTCATTCTATATGAAAATTGTTTTTTTTTTCTGTTTACTTACCATATTGTGTCACAGGAACTAAAATCATTAGTACACAGATTGGTTGATCACAAACTTATTCACTGTAGGACAAGGATTATAGAATAGAATTTATTAGTAAAAAGTTTACATACACATAAAAGATACATACCTGTAGAAACTTGGAATAGTTAAATAACGTTTAGAAATATACAATCAAGACAATAAATCTAAAAAATACAAACTGAAAAAATCCTACCATTTTAGTTTCACCCTGGAACTACTAATTCAGATAATCCTTTGTGCAATGTTTCTTCAAAGATGTTAATGTTGATAATTGGACCCAAAGCACAGTCCAGGTGGTCTGTGTACCAAAGGCTAGACCGGACCTGGTTACAGTAATAGTACGCATGCTCCCGGCCTGATTTATTTTCAGTCTGCGCGAGATTCAAAAGGGTCTATGCTTGAGTAGTTCCTTTGGCATTCCAGTTATTGGTTATATTTCAGTGATAATAATCCAATCATCTCCTTGATAAAAAACATATCTAGACCTCAATAAATGAGTTTCATTTGCACAGCACCTAATAAAAAATCATATTCCATTTCTTTCAGTTGAGTCCTGTTCCTATCAGCACTTTGGTATACTATTATAATGCAAGTCACGACACGAATCAGGATGAACAAATAATCTCATAAACGTGCCATGTCCGTGAAAAATTTCATCAACTTCACGTCTAATAATTCACATTGGCACGAAAAAATCAACTTCTTGGGGCAATTAGTTATGGAACTAGCAAGGTTGGCGACAGTACACAATGGGAGGACGTATATAAAACGGGGATAATTGCAACTTATGAGACATTTCTATAGCAGTATTGCAAACCTACGTGCTTTATATCCTAACTTGTTCCGGCCTACGATATTTACTACTAGACTCGGACGGTTGTATTTATTTTGTATCTCGCTCTCTCTGAAGATATGCTAATTCTTGAGGTAATACGTACGCCCATGTAAAGGTCGAGTCATCTGATACATTTCGTTATACACGGTGAGTCAGTTATATCGTTACGTATATACCATACATACAGTCGTATACTTATTACTTGGTGTATACGAAAGAAACCCAACTGCCTATTCAATGAAAGATACATGAAATTGAATCCTAATTCCTAAGTGAAGGAACACGAATGTTTGTGAATATGTAATCAGAATCCCAGCATTTGCAAAAATTATTCTGCCGTTTTTGTTGACACAGATTCATAAAATCACGTGTGTGCGTAACATTCCTAACATCTCCTGAAAATGAATTCTTGAATTAAGTACTTTGATAGGTAAGGGTATATATTTAATAGTCGATAAATGTTTGTTTCGTTCACATCGAAAAATCCATACTTCCATATAATGTTTTTCGAATTCATGTCTTGCTAGAAGGTACTGGTGTTTATAAAAAATGTTTTATTTCTGACAGTGACATGATAAGCTTATATCGTCATAGTTACGATATCTATAATGAGGGTCATAACTCCCTTGGGATATTAAGGTTCAAAAACTCCCTCTTACCTTTTACAGGTGAAAATGATACAAGAAATGCTTATAAACGCTTATATGTAATGAAAACTAAGACATATTTTCCTTATTCACGTCATTACAAATAATAAATGTACAATTTTCAAATGTTCCCTGAAAATTACTTCCGCCGCTGGAAACAATTTCTTCTTTTTTATGGGTGCTGCTGTTGCTGTTCACTACAGTCGAGGTGCCTGCCTCTTCTGATGGCAAAGTAGATAGCATACGCGCCGTTTTATTTCTCAATTCAATACTGTCCTCCAGATACTCCTCTGCCACCGTGGAACTTCTCCAACCTCCGTGTCTTTTTAAGTTTGTCATAGTTGCTCCTGCATTGGCTAGGGCAGTAGCAGAAGTGCGACGAAGGCAATGTCCCGTATAGGTTAGTGGGTTTGGCAATCCTAAATACATTGCGATTTTGCTGGGAATTTTGCCAAACATATTCTTTCCAATTGGCTGAGTTGTACATTTATTTTGTCGGAAGCTCAAAAAAAAATCGTTTTGTACCTTCAGGACGCAAGGACATATAAAGTCTCAATAAAGGCAAAGCAGAGAACTATTTTTCATCCACAACTGTAAATTTCTTCGATACACCAGTTTTACTTTCCGGTACGTTCACTACCATAACAGTATCCCGGACCTCTATATCTGCTATACTCATATTTAGAAGTTCCTGAGTTCTGCATCCTCCAAAATAACCCATAATTAGAACAACCTATAACAAATAAAACGAAATAAACAAACGAAAAAGAAAATTATGAGAAAAAATTACCTTATGCAATAAATGAATTTCATTAGGGGCGTCCTTTAGAAATTTGATGACATCTTTAGGAGATAAGACAGCAGACTTTTTCGGCTTATACCCCTTACTTTTCCGTTTCAAAAAAGCCTCTAGTTCGTTGAACTTGGTGATATCTCTTTTCTCATATATGGTCACCATCGATTTGAGCATTGACCATTTAGTCCATAACGAATTTGGGCTAAACGTTTCTGACTGCAACGAATAAATACAATTATTACCAAATCTACCAGAAAATACTGAAAATACTTAACCAGTTCTTGAAAATATGCCAGAAAGACAATTTCGTTGGCATCTTTTGATATAACATTTCTCTGTGTCAGCCACTTCAGATATAAGTTGTATTCTTTTTGATATAGGGCTTCACTTTTCGATGGAAGTAATGATTGTCTTGCTTTTTCTGCTTTTTTTATAATATCCTCCATTATATCAGAAAAAGATCGTCGATTTGTGGTAAAAAATAAACACGTTTTTAACGGAAAAACATTGATTGATAAAGAAAGTTTGCTTATAAACATGTAACATAGCGACAACCTAGCAACAACCAACAATGCTACAATCAACGAAAGATGACTACACTATGGTGTAACTAGTCAATGATAGAGGGAATGGGAAAAAGTTCTCGACACCAGCCTACTATGATATCCAATGTTTTTTAAGGATTGGTGATACTTATGAGAAATTCCACCAGGTGGCGAGACGTCAAAAATTCAAAATGACATGTCGAAATGTTATTTTTGTCAGTTTTTATGAAAGTAGAACAGTAATTAATTTAGGACAATAAATGCGAAATGCGAGTGTACAGCAAATACAAAAATTATTTTATAAAAACAGCGGGGTAAACGACGAAGGTTACAGAAAAAGAAAAAAGAAGAAGATTGATTGTGGTTCATGAGATACAGTTTGTAAACATCTCGAGGTTTTTGTTGATGTATTGTGCATTTTCGAAATAATCAATAGTTAAAGAAGTCTGGCATGCGTTTAAACTTGTTTAAACCATGTTTCAACAGTGCTTCAACATGCAGAGTTCATATTTCAAGAAATTATTGCTGGAAATCCGAGACGTTGGTCAAAGGTGAATACTGAGTTGTCCAGAACATTTTTGGATATGAAGAACTTAATTGTAATTTATCTGTAGGCATCTAAGAATAAATTGATTGGATTTGGACCCTTTAGTGTATGCACTGCTGATTCAAATGGCATTCCATCAATCACAACATACATTGATATCCTACTTAGGGGTTCTCAGTTTCTTACATGAGCCCTTGATGCTCATGAGTATTTTTCAGCAGGTTTTGTCACCAAGGTAGGCAAAGGTTTTAAATGATTGTCATTGTTGGAAAGGTGAATGTATTATACTTATTTTCTTTTTATATCATTCCATAAGTTTTAACCATATAGTTCATTCATGGGAGTAATAATATAGTTTCTTTTAGGTAAAACATTCACAGAGCCAGTGCTGAGCTACTTGATGATGGAACCCTTATGATTAATGTGGAATTAGTTGGTTCCATTTGGAAGCCTTTTGAATATGCAAAAGTCACAATGAACTTGTGAATCATGTGAATAATATGACTTCCGTTCAGTTTCCATTGTGGTTTCACAAAATACAAGGTTCAGGAAACCATTGTTTATGATGGCTAATGTGAAATTTCACAATACTTTGGACATTCATTTTTTGGTTATTAAATCTTAGAATCAAACTATTTGTTTTCTTTATGTAATATGATTAAATCATTACAAAATGCACATTTCTTTACCATATAAAAATTCAATGGATATTTTTATATGAACTTACAATTTTTGTTTCAATCTCTTTTTCAGGATATTTCAAGATATCAAAATAAATTAAATTCATATTAAAGAATATCACAAACCTGAGGAGCTGAAACAAATAAAAGAAATTAGAAGATTCAAAATCAATCCACAAAAAAATCAGCATATCTATTTCATACCATTTTTTATATCTTTATTTCTTATTTATGATTTATATTATGTACATGTTTCTTGTGGTAATGATACATATGAGCATAATGAATCTTAAATTATTCACTGAATATTATGGACAAATTATTGAATGAATATATACTGTTAATGAACTATTTTATCAAGAATAGATAGTTCTTCATTCTAAACTTTCAACATTTGCTTGTGTGCAATAGTCTTCTGAAAATTCTGAATTCAATTTCAATGGCTCCAATAATTCTTGATGTTTGTAGTTAACATGGTTATTGCAAATGCTTGTTCTGCATCTCCCAGGACACTTTCTTCATGACCCTATAAAATAAAAAAGAAATCTAGAGTATTTTTCATCATATTTTACAATGGCATGATGTGTGTATACCTAGATGAAATCAAAAACAAAGTAATAACTTATGGTTGGAGTTAAATAGGTGATGAGATTTTTGAAAATGTTCAGAACATATCAGGTTTCTTGGTTATTTCCATGCTTCTTTGCTCAATTTAGATCTTTTGTCTGCTCTCAATTTTTCATTCTGTACAAGATCTGGATGATTTTGAGATTTTCATCACTCAAAGGCACTAGGTTTTCCTACAAGTTGAATGAATTATAGATGTTGTATCAGAAATAGGCAATGTTTTCAAATTGTGTGAAATGATTCAGTCAGTACCTATATAAAAAAACTCATCTCAAGTGATTCTTCTTGAACCACTATTTTCATCAGCTTTACAATACATAATATAATATGATGAACTGAAAATACTGATCAGGTACCTGATATGGAATGTCTGAGATGCTAGATATCCTTTCGATTTAGACTCTGATAGATTGTTCCTCTTGATGGCTGCTAACTACCTTATCCTTCATTTTCTTGATGAATCGTTTTCATGTGGGAAATTATACCCAAATACTCCATAAAATCTTCCAAAATTCAAAAGTAAACAAACGTGGCACTGAATTGTTTGCCAACAAGCAAGCATCATATACTGATTATTAAACTGTGTTGTTGGTATATTTCAAACAGAATCCTTGTTTTCATGCTCACTGTTCCCAGTTATTCTCACAAATCACGCAAATCACTGCAAATCACCAATATATCTGATAACATCGAAATCAATTCTTGAACGTGCTTGAACTCTCGAATGACATGACACCAAGCGCCCCCTGCACACGAATTCCGAAGTATCACCAATATTTTTACCCGTCGAGACTTTTGGGAGAAAAACAATTGACAAGTAGTTTCACCATAGTTATTTCCATCATGAATCAACGCTACCTAATTCAAATATACCAGAAGGTTATGAATTTAAACATTTATTGCGTTCTAAATATGGACATATTGTTATGAAAATCGGTCAAAAATAAAATTATCTATGTACCACGGGAATTATAGAGCCTTAATAACCTCTGGCAATTGCTGTCCCTCGGGCCAGAGGCCTTCGGGACGCAAACTTTGCCATCGGTAATTAAGGCCCTCATAATTCCCTTAATACATAAATAACTATTTTGTTCATTGTCAACACATTTCAAGATGGTTATTTGTAGATACATATACATAATCTCAAGTATTATAATGATGTTGCCTGTGTTTTAATCTCTAATTTAAACAGGATTCTGAAGTACATTACGAGAAGGAATTCTGCCAGTTCAATGTTTAGAGACGATAAAACGATTAGAGTGGCATGCATAAATAAGTTATGCTTACCTACGCTTTCCTGAAATGAGAAATTGTTACTGGTTGTGGATCATTTGTTCAATAATATTTATACAATAATATAAGTTCCTTCTATATGAAATACTTTTCATGAAGCAATCTTATTGTTGAATACTCAATGGTGAAGAATAATGAAGGTTATAGACTCACAGTCATAATGTATCACAATATAACTTGAATAAAACAAGAATTTTCGAAAGATAATATAAATTGTGGCATATTTCAAACTCATCAACTGGAGAAATGAAAAAAAAGTTGATTAATACAGTTAGAGCGTAAGAGCAAACCCAATAAAAAATTATAGAAACATTAGGAAACAAACGATAAGTTCAGATTGAAATGAGATTCGAAGAATACATGATACAGGTACCTAATATCGGATAATAATAAGGATACATTGAATCAGAATAATACTTTTCTAGTAGGAATAAGGAACACCATATGATGGTCCGACATTGTCTTCAGATATTTCTGTGGCTGATAGAACATCAGAAAAGTACTTTTTCATTAAAAATTTCTTCTGAACATGGATGATAAGGAAGATACGTAACTTTGTAGAGGGTTTTTGTTCAATATGTTCTGACTACCTTGAAGTATCGAAATTATACATGAAACTAACATAAAATTCATCTGGACATCACCAATTGATTATACAGTAATAGTTGAACCCTTTACTTAGTGATGTATTTCACTTCCTAATTTTTTATATTTTCCTTTCAAATCTGTTTTTCAAGTTGAAGATAGGATTTGAATGATTATATCCAAATGGCATTTATCTTCGTCCAAAATATGGATTCGATATTTCAAGATGGTTAAGATATCGATTAAATGATACATCTCCAAACATAGTCAAGAATTGGACTCTCAATATGTATATTGTATATATTACTTGCAATGAGCACTTCTGTATAATTCAGGACATGCATATATAATGTTTCAATCATTTTGCATCGATTGAAACCATCGGATTTATTTAGATATAAGGGAGAGAAATTTACTACCTGTCTCGAGGCCTGTCTACTTTATCGTCCGGCAAGCGATGAAGTAGTCCTCCTGCAAAACCTGGCGATAGAGTGCGTCCATGATCGTCTATTCACTATTCAGTTTCGCTAGTACTGATTAATATTTATAACATCGAATAAGTCATTTGGTAAAATTCTTCGAAAGAAGTACAAATGCCTCCAAATGGGCCACTCCTGGTAGATTTTGCCAGACTTTGTAGTCCAGGTTGTTTGAAATAACCTAATGGAATGCAGAACATTCTGCCTCTTCATTGCCTTCCAAACCAGAATGGCCTATCAAGAAAGCTCTTTATTGGTATTGGCATTGGTATAAGATTGATTTCTTTCATCATTCCACACATAATTATATCAATTACATAGGTTTCTTCCTGAAATACGATTGCATATAGGACCCTAGGTAGATATCTCTGTCTTGGGTCCGCGACCGTTAACATCTACACTAGAGTCTGCGGGTATTTCTTATACCACCTGATGTGAACCAACAGCTGTCTGCTTTGAAACAGTTTTCTGAGTTAACCGCCAACTTAGTTGCGAAGCAACCCTCGTATGACTAGTACTTGTATGAGTTAGGAAGACGGGGTACCTATTAGCTTTCTAAGTGTCATCCGAAGCACCACTCGGCTGGTTATCATTGAATGATAAACGATACTACAGAAATGAAGGAATATTTCCATTAGCCACCGGAATTTGAAGCCGGGCTCTCTGGACCATGAGCCAGTGATTCAACGCATACTCGACCATCAGCCCAGTCCAGCATGTCTTCTTTTCGAAGGATCCATTCGGATTGGGGACGGTATAAGGCAAGTTATACTTGTCTGTTGGCGGTCATTTCCAGAATATTGTGACTTTCAGTGTCCGCCAGTAGAAAGAAACATTTGCGATTTGTAATAACGGAATAAGATTTCCACCCAGCAAACAATGAATCTCTGGCCGCTCTCTGGCCCAACGCATGATTGGTCGGGTATATTATAAATCCGTTTGATTTTTTCAATTCGATTCAACCCTTCAGAAGTTATTAAGGTTTTTCTAAAAATTTAAGCATTTGCAGGAACTTTTCAAAAAAATCGCAGGGCAATTGGTTTTCAGAATATCAAGTTGGGACTTCGCCTATGTCTAAGCAACTTCCTTGGGTATCTTTTGGCGTTATGACAGTCTATTTTCATTTTGACATCATCATGCTGTGACACATTGACTTAGGTGAACTTCGAAAGGCCATAACTTGATTTTTTCGTGTGTGATACCCCATATATTCCATAACTCATTCGTACTGAACGTGTCATTTTACATATTTTCAATTGATTATGTTTCTTCCCAAAAGTTGATATTTCAGAAGATAATTCACATTATCTAGAAAATGAACACATAATTTCATCAATTGAAGTTAGGGTGCCCTGAAAAATTATAAATTCTGACAATAAATATCAAAGTTACTGCTACGAGCGTCCCTTTCGAAGTGATTATTGAGTAATATCGGCCACCCTTACAAAAAAAACGAATTTTTCATTGAATGAAATGGTGGACATGTACTGGGTGAAAGTCTGCGGAACCCTTTGCTGGCGACCAGAATTTATGATTTTGATTAATATCTCAATAAATATTTATTCAGTTGTTTTGATACTTTGATTGAATTTTTACTCACTAATTTATTGTCAACATTTGAAAGGTTTGTCCGTAGCAGTAACTTTGACGTTTGTTGTCAGAATTCATTGATTTTCATGGCACTCTTGAGTTCAATCAATGAAATTTTGTGTTATTTTTTTATGAATATTGATTATCTCCTGAACTATTGTAGAATTGAACGCTCTATACAACTGAGTGATTAAATACATAGGATGCTATTTGAGAAAATCAAGTAATGGTCCTTCATATTTAACCAAAGTCAATGTGCAATGGAAATAGACGGTCTTACCTGAAGTAGTTGCTAAGGCAAAGTCTCAACTTCATAATTCCGAAAACCGAGTGCACTGCGATTTTTCGAAACAGTGCCTGCAAACGCGGCAATTTTTAGAAAAACTTGAATAACATCTGAACGGTTGAAGCGAATTGCAAAAACTTAACATATACAGGGTGTCCCCTCTCAATTGGAAAAAACTTCTGGGGCATATTGAGGAACCATAGACAAGCAGTTTGAGATAAGTGACTGATGTCCGGAAGTGCATGGTTTTCAAAATACAGGGTGTCAAAGTTTTTTTCAAAAAACTTTTTTTTATTAATATCTCAAAGACACGTTAACCGAGTTTCTTGAAATTTGCTAGTGATGTAAGCTTTAATAAGACGCTCAGTTAGCACTAATTAAATGTTAATTATGACTTCCAGTGGCGCCCCGAGGGACAGTGTCACGAATAAAAATGACAAAAAATGTACGCTGCTGACTTTTTTTAAACAATTTTATATATTTTTTAGAAAGCTCAGTTAAAAATACAACTTTTTTGTCACTTGATATTTTTTCGTATGTCTCTCCGTTTTCGAGAAAAAATTTTTATTAAAAACTTTATTGAAAGGTTCATTATCTGAAAATCTAAAACAAAACAATGTTGTCATGGTAACACATAAACATGTCAAACTTTAGTAAAAGTGTCAGTTTCTAAGTACTTAGTTATCTTCAAACGTTACACTAATTGCAAAAATGAATCGGTTTGAATTAGCCGAGCTTGCAGATATGCATCTCTTGTATGGGGAAGCGCGGGGTAATTCTTTGTTAGCACAACGGTTGTACGGGCAGCGGTTCCCAAATCGTGAATTGCCAAACCATAAGATTTTTATCAAAATTCATCAAAATCTACGGGAGACCGGCTCATTCGTGGTAAGTATTGCAGAAATGACAACTTTCTGGGTTTTTTTCTTTAGCGTTTCTGTTTTACAGCCAATCTAAGAGGCTTTGTTATCTTTGCAGCCTATTCGAGAATTTGCAAGGCAGTTTCCGATCAGAGATGCCGTTGAGGATGAAGTCATGGCACGCATTCAGAATGAGCCCAACACTAGCACTCGTCTGATTGCGTCGCAACTTGATTGCAGCAAAAATACTGTCCATCGAGTATTGAAAATCCACGATCTCTATCCATTTGAACTGCAAAAGGTGCAGCATCTACTGCCTGACGACGCTCCTCGGCGGCTCGAGTTCTGCGAGTGGTTGCTCCGTCAAGCGGATGAAAACGCTGATTTTTTAAGTATAATCTTCACGAGCGATGAAAAAGGATTTTCGCGCGAGGGGACATTCAATCCTCGTAATAACCACGAGTGGAGCGAACAAAATCCCCATGCTACGCACATCAGAGGATATCAGCAGAAGTTTCGTGTTAATGTTTGGGCAGGTATTCTTGGCGACCATTTGATTGGGCCGTACGTTCTACCTGATCACCTCAACGGGAATAACTATCTAGTTTTTTTGCGAGATATTCTGCCCGAGCTGCTGGAAGATGTACCCCTCCAGTTGCGTAGAGAGGCCTGGTTCCAACACGATGGTTGTCCAGCGCATTTTGCGCGCACCGTGAGAGGTTACCTCGACCAAACCTACAACAACAGGTGGATTGGTAGAGGTGGTCCCGTCCCTTGGCCAGCAAGGTATCGCCGGACTTGGCCCCCCTGGACTTTTTTCTTTGGGGCGAAATGGAACGGTTGATCTATGCAACTCCTGTGCCGACCATGGAGGACCTAGTTGCTAGAGTTGTGGTGGCAGCGGAATTTATCGCGAACAATCCAGGCGTGTTTGATCGGGTGCGCGAATCCTGGCTCGACAGGTGCAGAAAATGCATCGAAATGCATGGTGGACACTTTGAGCATTTGCTCCACTAATTAATAATAAATTATTTGTAAAAAAGCCTCCTTGTTTTTCTTTCTAATAATAATGAACCTTTCAATAAAGTTTTTAATAAAAAAAATTTCTCGAAAACGGAGAGAGATACGAAAAAATATCAAGTGACAAAAAAGTTGTATTTTTAACTGAGCTTTCTGAAAAATATATAAAATTTTTAAAAAAAGTCAGCAGCGTACATTTTTTGTCATTTTTATTCGTGACACTGTCCCCCGGGGCGCCACTGGAAGTCATAATTAACATTTAATTAGTGCTAACTGAGCGTCTTATTAAAGCTTACATCACTAGCAAATTTCAAAAAAATCGGTTAACGTGTCTTTGAAATATTAATAAAAAAAAGTTTTTTGAAAAAAACTTTGACACCCTGTATTTTGAAAACCATGCACTTCCGGACATCAGTCTCTTATCTCAAACTGCTTGTCTATGGTTCCTCAATATGCCCCAGAAGTTTTTTCCAATTGAGAGGGGACACCCTGTATATGAAGATCAACAAAGAGCAAATTCAAATATGTGTAAAAATATACAGGGTGTCATTAAAAAAAAACATGTTCGAATGTCCTCCGCTAAAATGGTACACCCTGAATTGGAGAAAATAATTTTACAAACTGCACTTTAACCTTCCATTTGCAGTGCCGTTTGGTTTATTTCAATATCATTAACGGTGTAGATGCATCGAGCTTTCCCATTTCAATGACTCACCCTGTATAGGTTCCTGAATATTAAATTATGTTTTTTTTCTCAATCCTAGCGCTCATCTGAAAAGTTAGCAAATTCAAAGTTGCGATATGCAAGAAAAATCACAGCATCAAATTTCATATCAATTTGAGGCATCAAAAATATGTCAAATCAATGCTCGAAACACCCTCATGTCCAAGAAATATACACCATCAAAAATCCTGTTAGAATCTGTCACTCCCAGAAGTGGTTCGGATTCCGGTGTATGCACTAAGTCTCGCTTTCCTCCGACCTGGATAGATCCTAATACTCAAGGAGGGGTTCCCATCTTCGAAGTCGCGATATTCGAAATTTCCCGCCTTCACCAATTCTAGCATCGAGAGAAATTTCAAATGTCAACTTGCAGGATGAAAAATATGCCAAATTGACATCTAAAAATGTATAGATAATTATTGTTGTTCAAATCCCACTGATTTATAATAATTAATTAATAAGAAGACAATAGCTACATTACTATGCGGAATATAATAATAATAATGATTCAATAACGAAGGTAAAGATTAGAACTTGGATGGGTGACTGCTGAAGGCTGTTGAATTCTTTTTTATTTCACATAATATCGTCGTATTATAGGCATTGGTCCTGGAGTTTTTTTTTTTCAGTGGTGGTTGAAATCCTTTATGGACATCATATTGGTCAAATTCCCCATATGTGTGGGACTCCCTGATCTCAGCCAGGTCTACCCACTAAAAACTCCACCCCCTTCGTAGGCTCGTCTGACCGAAGTCTCCGATGACACTTAGGCCTAATGGCCCATTGTATCTTGCCTATTTATCATCATTGTACCCACTTTATTACCTCAGTGCCTTGTACAAGTTTGTACAAGTCCTTCACTGGATGTGAGTTGTATATTTCTGGTTCGCCAACTGGTTGCCCAAAAATTGTCTGCCTTCTGCGATCCAATGCCTCGCATTTGCATAGTATATGTGATACTGTTTCTGGTTCCTTTCCGCATAGCCTGCAATTTGGGTCACCATTATACAGTCCCATCCTGGTAAGGTGCTCCTTGACTGTGGCGTGGCCGGTGATGAGTCCTATAACAGTTTTTATCTGCTCTCTGTTCATGTTTAGCAGATCTGCAGTTCGTCTTTGGCATGGTTCCTTGATGTATTGTTTCCCATGTATATTTCCTGGAATGTTTTTCCAGTAGTTCTTATGTTTTTCCCGAATCCAGTCTGTTACAGACGCTCGTGTTGCACGCTTGGGTACTCCTAGAATCTGTCCTGGTTCTGGTTCATTATCTGACCCTCTTCTTGCAAGTTCGTCAGCTTTCTCATTGCCAGCAATCCCCTTATGTCCTGGCACCCAGGTGAATTTGACACTGTTTCGGTCTGCCAGCGTTTTCAGTTCCTTCTTGCAATCAAATACCAGTCGCGACGTCACTTCCTTGCTTATAATTGCCTTGAGTGCCGCTTGACTGTCTGACATTATTTGGATCTGCTCATGTTCTATAGCTCTCCTGTTATTCTCCTCTGCGCATCGGAGAATTGCATATACCTCTGTTTGAAAAACGGAGGTGTGTTTTCCCAGTGAATAGCTGAGCTTGGTCTCCGGGTTTTTCGAGAATACTCCTGCTCCTGACCCATCTGTGGTCTTTGATCCGTCTGTATACCAGATCTTTCCCTGCAGTATGGTGCTGAGTTCTGTATTACTCCATTCAGTTCTATCTGGTATGGATACCCTGAATGGGTTATTGAATGTATATCGTTTGGGAATGTGATCTGTTCTCATATCAAGTGTGTCCCTGTTCACCGTTCTTACGATATTCATGTGCCCTGTGTATTTTGTAGTCTGAAGGCACCAAGCCTCGCCTCCCCCTGTATCATTCGGTGAAGGGGAGGCAGATCCAGTAGTGTCTCCATGGCTGCAGTAGGCGTTGATTTCATAGCCCCTGTGATTCCTAGACAGGCAAGCCTTTGTATCTTGCTCAGTCTTGTTATTGCTCCTCTTTGTAGTGTCTTAGGCCACCATACCAGTGAGGCATATGTTATGGAGGGCATTACCACCCTGTTGTATATCCAGTACAACATGTGTGGTTTCAGTCCCCATTTTTCCACAAGAGCGTCTGGCCACCATCAGTGATGTTACCGCTTTTTTAGTGGTATTTTCCATGTTGTTGTCATGTCAGTTTCGAGTCTAATATCACCCCTAGATATTTAACCTCCTCTTTCAACTGTATCGTTTCTCCTCGAAGTTTTAAAGGACCAGTTTGCGTCTTCGGGTGAATGCTATTATGGCGGCCTTGTGAGGGCTGATACTGAGCCCTTCCCGTTCCGTCCATATCATTACCAATTCCAGAGCCTCTCTCATTCGATCTCTGAAGGTGGTATTGTATTTTCCTTGTACCAGTACCACTATATCGTCGGCATATCCAAGGACTCTATGTCCACTGTTATTTAGTGTCCTAAGTCCACAACCAGATTCCACAGTAGTGGGGATAGTACCCCCCCTGCGGGCATCCTCTGGTCGCTCTAGGCACTACAGTCTCTCCCATAACAGTGGTATAAATCATTCTGTTTCTCAGCATTGAGTTTATCCAGGCCACACAGGGTTCCTCGATTCTTTTCTATCTGAGAGCTCTAATTATAGAGTTTATAGAGGTGTTATCGAAAGCTCCTTCTACGTCTAAGAAAGCCGCACCTCTTTATTTTCCAGCGTGTTCTCCACCCTCTCGACCAGACGATGGAGTGCTGTGTCTGTTGAGCAGCCAGTCTTGTAGGCATATTGGTCGCGGTGCAGTGGTCTTTCTACCAGTTTGCCGTCCCTCATATGCCTATCTACTAGCTTTTCCAGTGTCTTTAGTACAAAAGACATAAGACTGATTGGTCTGAGGGACTTTGCCGTTTCCTGTCCGGTTTTCCCAGGTTTTGGTATGAAGCTTACCCTCACTCTTCTCCATATTTTTGGTATGTATCCGAGAGCCAGACTGCCTCTCAGTATTTTGCAAAGCCATCTGACCAGTGTTTCTGGTCCTTTCTGTAGCATTGCTGGGTAAATCCCGTCAAATCCTGGTGATTTAAAGGGTTCGAATGAGTGTATAGCCCACTCTATTTTGTCATAGGTCACCACTTCTTTTGCTATGTTCCAACTTTCCCTAGAACCCCTTGATAATGTTTCTAGTCCGTTAACGTTCTCCACAGCAAGTGTCTGATCTATTGGGGACCCAGGAAAGTGAACTCTAAATAGTTATTTTATTGTATCCTTTTCTGTGTATGTATGTATATTCTCCTTTTTCGTTTTTGAGGGAGTATATCGTGTTCTGTGTATCTTTGGAGAGTATCTTCTGTAGTCTGGCACATTCTTGAGTGCTTTCTATCTCCTCGCAGTACCTCCTCCAGGAGTCTCTCTTAGATTTATTTAGTGCTTTTTTATAACTGGTCAAGGTGTTCTTGTAGTCATCCCACCTTCCTGTTTTTTAGCACTGTTGGAGTTTTTTCTAACCTGTTTCCTCAATCTTGCAAGTTCATGATTTCACAAGGGCACTTTCCTGGTAGCCTTCCTTGTGATTAGGGGACAGTTATTATTGAACGCCAAAATGAGTGTGTCATTGAATTGTTCCACCACCCCTTCTAGGTCCACGTTTGTACTTATCGTTCTTTGTGGTACCAGTAGATAGCGCTCTAGGTCTGCGTGATAGGCTCCCCAGTTCGTTTTCCGTGGGTTCCGATAAGTTTCTTTGATGAAGTCACTCTTTATTTTGAAATTTATGTGTCTGTGATCAGAGCAACTTTCCTCATCAGACACATGCCATTCTGTAACAAAATTACTCACATGTGTAGAGGTTATTGCATCCTATTTCTCATAATAAAGGTTGGTTTATTTCCTACATTCAATGTGTCCAGATTATTTGCCAGCATGAATTGCAGGAGTGATTCACCTCTATGGTTGGTGTCGCTGCTTCCCCAAGTGATGTGGTGTGCATTCGTATCGGCCCGATGATCAGCTGCAGTCCTTTTATCCTGCATTCTCCCACCAGTTTTTCCACAGCTCTCGTAGGTGGTGGCTCAGGATCATCAGAGGGAAAGTAGGCCGATCCGAGTACTATCTCCCTCGTCCCACTACCCTCCTTCATCCTTATCTTTATGGCCGTCAAGTCTCTCGAACAGAAGTTTGTTAACGGCAATATTTTTATATTTTCTTGTATTAGTATACAAGTCCGAGGGTTCTCTGTCGATCTGCTGTAAATAAGCTCTCCACATGTCCCTCCCAGACCCATTATTTTCCCGTGTCTAACCCACGGTTCCTGTATAAGGGCCGCATCAAATCCCCCCATGGCAACTGCAAGGACTGCCGAGGCCGCCTTACAGTGCTGGAGGTTCGTCTGAACGACCCTTATCCCCTCCATCTCTCCTCTTGGTGAGGGCCCTGAAGAGTGAGTACCTTTCCGAGCCTGTAATACGCTCGGAACTGTGCCCTCTTCAATGCCCTGAAGGAGACATCGTCCACGGAGAAGGCCAGGGTTTGTCCTGTTTCCCTCTCCATGTTTCTACTCAACAGAGTCCATTCCTGAGTCCTCAGCTCCATGTTCTGGAGCTGCAGGCGCCGCCTGAACTCTGCTGGTTCTTCCCTCACCGACCCAGGGACGAAGACCAGCACCCTGTGGCGAACTGGGAGGTCCCTGAAGTTGACCACGGTCATCTCAGCCCCCTCCCACAATTGCCTTAGAGAGCCGACCGTCCCCCTGCGCCAGTCCCGGCTTCTTTCATTTGCGCAGGTCACCGATAGGACCCCTGCGCTGAAGCCGCTCCTCTCAAATTGTGCTGCTCCTTCGCTCCCTGAAGGGGCCTCGAAGAGAGCATCCACAATTGCGTTCTGAACCAGTTCTGCTTGTTCCTGGTTCAGTGTGATATCTGGGTTGCGTCTGTCAATCACCGCCACCCGGATTCCTTGCGCCGCCTCACTATAAGTGCCAGTCGACACATTCGTGTTCCTGGCACTTTAAGGAGTCGAGCTTTTGGGAGGGGTCTCGGAGTCAGAACGCGGTCTTTTGCTACCCCCGTCCTTGGTTCTTCCTGTCCCCTCTCTTTTTTTCCGTTCATCCTTTTTAGGCTGAACGGGTGACTTTGCCGTCCATGTCCCGGCTGCCATTTTCCTCTCTTTCAACAGCTTTCTGCAGAGAGTTTTTTCACGAGGTCAATCTTCTTGATTCCCTCGGTTATTGTACCAGTGTCCTTGTTAACTGCCGATTGCTCGGCAGGCCCTGCCACTGGTAAAGGGTTTGTCGTCCACTCTCATGGATCCCTCCTCTGTGTGTTCACTGTCATCGGTCATTGCTGCCCTGACAGTGATGTTGCCGAGTCTGAGTCGGAGTTATCCGATCCCTCCTCGGTTGGTTTATTTTTGTTACCTCTTTGGTCCATATTGTTCCCACGAGTATGGGGGATGGGGTTGGTCCAGCCCTGCGTTGCCCCCTGCACAGGGCTAAGGCTGGTTACTCCGGGATGTCGCCCTGTTTCCCGGAGGCTCCGTTCGCGACACCGTATTTATTCCCCACCCCCGATGCCATTCATCCCTCGCCACGGAAGCTCACAGCTTAGATTAGGGTCGCACAAAGGAAAGGAAGAGTTGGCCAAGGGAGGCCGATAGGAAAGATGGAAGAAATTAGAAGAGTAGAGGATACCAACCAAGACTAGATGAAGTGTGGTGGTTATCCAGCTAGTTTACCTCGGGTTCGCCATACCCGTACTCACAAGTCGTGAGCCCCTGAGGGGTCCTGAAGTAGGCAAATGTAGTATTCATTATGGCGCACATGCATTGGTCCTACCGGCGGCCAGAGTGTCCTATTGATGTTGGTCCGACGTCATTTGCCACTGTTTTGCCGCAGCGGCAACTTCTGGTATGCAGGTATTAGCCCAGTACTGGGCCTACTAAAATTGTTTGCTGGGAGAAGGAGTTCCGCTTTCATCCACCAAGTATTAGCTCCGTATGTGATTATTGATCTGACAATAATCATCACATTTATTCAGCGGATTTGTTTCGGTTCTAAGCCCCAGATCCTACATGTCCATAGTGATAGTCTGGCTTTGCACCCCATTTAGGCAATGTTCCTCAATGATACGCAATCAAATATGGCAGTGATTCTATATAAAAAATGAATGATTATGAACTATGGAACTGATAGGAATATTTCAGTGATATTCAATAGGAAGTGACATTGAATGAAGAAGCATGTTTTCAATTCGAACATGGTAATTATTCAAATTCAAGTTCAAGAGATGATTGCTCTCTTGCGATAATACTGCATCTGCATGTAAAATGAGAAACAAAAACTCACAACTCACAACATAATTATATGAAAACATCAAACCAGCACTGGAATTATTATCAACTTATAATATATTACATAATATGCATGCTTTTCCATCCTCAACTATTTTTTCTTCTTATCATGTATATTTAGCATCTCATAACGGAGTAATAAGATGTGACAGTACCTCAATTGAATGATAATCATTTACGGATTCAATCCTGGAATTCAAAATGTGATCAAATATCCTTTTAACGTAAAGCGCATAACCCAGTGGGATAAAATACACCAGATCACACCAACTAACACCGTCTGGTGGAGGTCCTGATTGTTTAAGTGTCAGTAAACACCGGCATATTATTCACCACTGTAGTTGTTATTTGACGTTTCCGATAGGTGTTTTTAATAATCAAACCCAGTTGTGAGTAACACTAGTGTTATAGCTGAATTTAGCAGAATGAACATTCTGTTGCTGTTGTTTATGCATTTTCGAGAGTGCGATTTGATACCGCAGTGGTCCCAAGCAGCGGAATGACGTCATTATGACGAACTTTTTTCGTCATCGCAGACGTCTATTTGACCTGAAGGAAGACGTCATAATGACGGTAGGATGACTTGATAATGTCACAGACAAAATACGTCATCTAGAGACGTCATTTTGACGTCATCAGATGACGTCGCATTGGCGATATTATGACGGCATATCGACGTCATTTTGAAATACTTCTTAGACGTCATAATGACGTCTTAGTTCAATCGATTCAGTCGAACAGCCATTTCCTAAGCAATGAGGAAAATATACACTAGGTACCAATAAACAAGACTTGACACCAAATCACAATGAATCCAAACTGCACAGCACTCATATATCTTCAGCACGACTGGGACAATGATAACTGAATTCGAACAATTGGCAAACATTAATGATTGCAATAAAATGGCGTAATGACGCAAGTACCAACCGAAAGAAATCATTAGAAATAGGTATAAGAGTACAAACAGAATGATACAATTGAATAAATGTTGTACAAAATAGTACAATAACGACACAAAATGTCGTCAAAACAACGTCATGCCTATGACGTCTATAATACGTCTGAAAAATAACGTCATAAATGACGACATTTTTAGGGTAGGGACGTAGCGGACCAATAATCACCAAAAATATACGTCAAAATGTCAGCCTGCTGCCAAGGGTGTGATGCCCTTTCGGTGATTTTCTTGATGCTGAATCCCACCTCATTCGATGCGTTTACACACTGAGCAGGTACATGCGAATATTTTTCTGGTAGGAATAAGAAACACCATATCATGAGTGTGGTTAGACGAATCAGTGATTTTTTTCACAACCTTTGGTGTTTCTACTAGGTTGGACTAGGTACTTATTGAAATATAATTTATATGATGATAGGTCAAAATCATCTAATATATCATGCCCAATATTGAAATTAAGTACGGTAGGAAAGACGTCAGTGCCACCTATGAAAAAATCACACCATTCAAATGGTCACATACAATATTTTTATATTAATTTATATCGAATCTAATGTTTTCAGGATACTTGACGAATTATTATTGACACCAAATTAGATGATTCATATACACCGCATCGATTCCATCTTTATATGATTTGACAGAGAGTAACTTGGTTTTTTATGCGTTAACGTCAATGACAGCACAATTGAGAATAAAACATTTCAACCATTTGGTGTTTCTTATGATTTTATGTTTCAGAATCGTTCTACTTCACCACATTCGTGTCATTTTCCACTACTTAGATCACATTCAACACCAATCAACATTCAATTATGAAATGTATAATAAAAAGGACACAACTTTGATATTCAGGTGTTGTATTCGTCTAAGATTGCTCTGAAATCCAATTGATTGAAATTACACCCAAGTTTTTTATAACTGTGTAAAGCATATGCTGAATGACCCCCATTGAAAAAAGAAAAGCAATAGGATTAATAGATAATAATGTCATGTACGAAATATCATAGGTCGTCTGAATTCCAGGCCTATCACTATATTTTTAACTGCAACCATTTGTCGCATATGCGAAACTGGTATTAACATAATTATCAGCATATTCACTAGAATTAACATCACTTTCGAGCACGTGCAATTACCCCGATCAAAAAGAAATTTATGTTTTTCGTAACGAGCTGCATATCTGCTAACAACATTCTCTAACGCATATTTTCCATTGAGCAGTTGAACGATATTGGAGGTATCCATTGACGGCGACAACGATGAATATTGGTTTACAACTATAGCATCGCACTGGTGAGATCGTAGGACACTTAGCTATTGTGAATGAAAATGTTGATCGATAGGTCTAACAACATTATTTTATTAATTATTTGATAAATTGAATACCTTTTTTGGTGATTTCAGATAGAGGGACAAAAAACGGGTATATATATTATGAAAGAATTCAAACAAAACAATAAAATATCATTACAGATCTAGTGATATTAAAACGAACTTCATCGTAATGTAAAATGCCATAAAGTATCATCCGAGGTATCATCAGAATATATTTTATCGAAATGGTATTGTTATTGAAACGTTATATCGAATGTTTTTCTTAGGAACATTATTTAATCGCAAGAATAAAGCATCATAACTATATTTTGTTGAATTTACAATCTATTGGTTTTTGTTGCATTGAACTCTACTAGATTATCAGTCTATTATTTCGAACTAATAACCGGGTCTTCATTTACAGTATGAAACTGTATCCGCCTTACACCAATGACTCCATCATTAGATGCTATAGCAGCTTCTGCCATCCAATCAGATGATACACCTCCAACCACTCTGAGTTCTGGCAGCAAGAAACTAAGAAATATTTGAGAAAACCAAATACTAAGTTGCCATTTTCAGTGGAAACATCCATGACACTGTCCGTAGCTGGACACCTTATTTATACCTTTTCTCGCTTCACTATGGTGGAATGAAACGTCAATAAGGCTGAATATCAATTAATCAATAATATGAAAGAGGGAACGTCTTCTTGGTGGGCTTCTACTACGATCAATGTATTTCTAAATTATCCAACTTCTTAGTGTTCATTACATGTCTTACTAATATTATGATGTTTACAGTAATGGGGTGACTAGTTTCAAGGATATTATTGAGCAACACACGATTTATCGAGAAAATTTATCTTCAAAATGAGCAATATGTCCTTTGAAACGGGTTTCTATGTTTTTTCGTGTTTGTCCAATATATTTCAGCTACCACAATGTAAGTATTTCATGAATACTTCACTTTCCCTCATTAACGATCGTGTCTTTCCAGCCTAGTGTTTTGAAAATTAAATTACATTTTTTGTGATTCTAGGATGGTAAGGAATTTTCACAAATTAATTCTTGTCTATTCCGTTTATTACACATTATTAAGTTTCTTCAACATATTTTCTGTGTCAAATGCCTCATAGATATATCCAATACCTATATACACCCAGAGGTTTCCCGTGTAGTAGGTCTTTGAAATTAACATCCTGAAATACAAGGACACCATACTTCGCAAGTATGTTGCAAAACTGTTTTAGATAGTACATGCTTATAGTCTTTTCACATTGAAATTGTTTGCTAGTTTGTGAACTTTCTTCGTATCGAATCATGAATAGTTATAGACTAGTGGCGAATCGTTCGTATTTTGTTTGTTTCCATCATTAATTAATTCTGGAATCAACAAGACGTAGAACATCAAATCTCAGAGGTAAAGTGTGACGGTGGCTGTACTCAAACAGAGACATACTCAATCGGAAAGATTAGTGTGCTGAGAAGAAGGAGCATCAGAAGAATACTTTATTGCACTAGAAACAAAGATTTTTTATTTGACTGATGAAATATGATATACATAATTTTTTTCATTGAAATATTGAATGAATCGTGATAGTGAGTAGGAACTTTTTCGCGATTGAAAATTATAAACATCCTGACAACTGCTTCCGTATTTTTATTACTAACTGATGGCGTGGCCCTGGGCTATTGAAAAATTGTCTAGGCCGAATTAAGAAAATATATATCTTATAATTAATATTTTAAAGAGACATTTTATTTTTCTATTCCATAAACAAAAATTGAACGGAAATGAAAAATAATTACAAAATTCAACGACACATGATTTTTTTCTCTATTAAGAATTACTTTGAATTGTTAGAATTTCTTCGGCCATAATTTAAGGCTCATTGTCTACCCTATTGCCGAATTCTTTGACCTTTTTTACTTAAAATCGTGGATTCTGCTAGCTCAACTTGAAGCTGGCGAAACCAGATCTGATATTACACTATAATTCTCTTCTGAGACTATCACTTCAACCTATTGCTTTATTTGATTTGAATTTAAAAAAAAAAGGAAGAGCGAACATTTGGCAATAGAGTCATAGCCTAACCTGTCATCAAATTAACCTTGAATTAGCTTTCAATCAGACTTGAATCACCCTCGAGTTATGACCAACGAATAATTCTAGAAATCCAAGTGATTCTGCTAGCTCAATGTTATACTTACTAAAAGAAGCCTTTCGGGATTTGCTTTGAATAATTGCTTTTATTGTCTCATTATCTTTCATGGCGATTTGGTATTGATAAAATTGAGAACAAGTAAAACTATATTTGTAGTCCTGCATGAATTCTCAATGATTTTTAATTTCGAAAACACCCGTTCTGCTTTGCAACTTGTTATGATTATGTCTATTTAGTTCTAACATTGAAATGTATTTCTTGAAGCCTTCGTGAGCATAATGAAGGTGTGTTCCGAGTATCTCCTCCCTTTTCGATGTTTGATTTACCAAGCCTTTCCCTTATTCAATTTTGGAATCTACTTAATCTGTTCACAAGATTAAGGGAACAACGAAGTTCATACTATTCCCGTAGGTGTTTTCTTTGATAGAACCCAGGTCGAATAAGAAATTGGATTTATTGTCCATGTCATCATCAGGTACCTACTCTTTCTCTGAGAACTCTTGAAATAGTATCAAGTACCACATTTCTGAATGAGTAGTGCTTGAGATTCTATAAATATAGAAGATCTGACGTTAAAAATAAAAATATTATTACAACAATATTTTTTCATCCTTCATTATTCAAGTGCAATGAACCGTTTATTTCACAATTATTTTGGGGCCCCTGCAGAATCCGGGGCCCTGGGCTCCAGCCCCTATAGCCCCCCCTTTATCCGCCACTGAGCAATTCCCTGACACGAGGAGGAATCGTAGTTAATCCTATAGATTTCCATTTTCAAACTCTCAAGTCAGTCTGTGGAAATGAAAGAAACGCATTGATTTCGATACAACATAAAAACAACACAAAACAATCAGACATTTCAAATTTGAATAATCCTGATTCCTCAGTTAAATACCTACTTAATTATTTTCGAATCAATTCGAGTTTTCTGCAAATCTGTAGCATTTCTTTCGATCGCCTCTATCAATAAATTGGCGCACGACTATGTCAACGTATGTGGGGAAGAGGGGGAGCTGGTAGCTCTCTGCGGGGGCCGTAGCCTGGGGCCTAGGCGGGGCCCCTTCGAAGATGATGCCCTTCCTTTCACCGCGTTACACAACAATCGAGATTGTGTGTGTGTGTGTCTTGCAGACTCTGCTCGACTATTATTGCAAGGTTTCTTCGCACAGGCGACCCATAGTCCGGGAGCTTGGAACACCCTGCCATGAAATCAGGAACTAAACCGTTCAAGACATCGAAAAACGCTGCACTGATTGGTGATTTCCTTGTTGAAAAATAATAAGAATTACTTGAATCAATAACTTTTCATATCAAACGAAATAGTATATTACACAACAAGTGTGGAAAGTGACATATTTCACACGAACAGTCGTTTAGCACGATCCGCGTAGCGGTATTTGCGGAAATGTAACGAGTGAAAGAAATGCACTTTCCAACGAGTTTTGTTCACCATTTTTCCTACGACTCCGAATACTTTCATTTCGCGGAAGTCTTGTGAAGAATGTAACTCGAGCGGTCTCTAATAATTTCAGGAGGTTTTGATTGGATATCAAGTACTGTTTAATTCCATATTCAAGATTATATTTGAATTGTTGGGGGCCAGGTAGCCGCGCGGTTAAGGTGTCTATCTCTTAATCAGCCGGCTGCCCGTCGTGGCTTCAAATCCTCATCGACGGCGGAATTTTTCCAATGGCCCCAGAAGTGGTATCGGATCCCACTATAAAAGGTAAGGTCCCCGCTATCCTTACTCGTACAAGTTTACTCTGTAAACTTCTGAGGGTTGCTAAGGCAACTAGGATAGTGGTTAGAAAAAAAAAATACTTCTCCGACAATTTCATGTGAATTACTGATTGATTGAATTAGTTTTGTTTGGAAAAGCAATTTTATTAATATTTGACACCATACGCCTGCTAGCGCCAGTAATCACGCAACCAGGAATACAGAACCACAGAAGTACGTAGTTCGCAAGCGCTTACGAGTTGGTGCGTCCTTGACTCCACTCGTCAAATGTAAATAAAATAGTACAAAAATCTGTGATAATTACTGTGATTCGCGAAAATCACGAACCAACAGATGATGGCGCTCGAGAAATGTCAAAAATTTGACATGAGGGTGATCAACAAACATTTGGTATATGTTTTCAATGGTAATATGTCAATTTTCAATTCGAATTTTGAGGAAGAAATAAATAATCCTGAGTATCCAAAAGGGGCGCTATTGATAGATTATCGTTTATAGAATTCAAAACAGGTATTTTATGTCAGTTCCGTGGATTTATTATGTTTTTATAGGCTTTTCAAACCACCTCTGCAAAAACAATGGGGCCACTAAGGTATTTGTATCTCAATGATTTATCTTTATTTCAAGAATGGCCAAGATTGAAAAAAGTATCTAGAGTATATTGGAGAAGAAAACCTTAAAATAGCGAAAAGCATTATTCAAAGCTGGTCCATTACTCTGTGGGATAGATGTCAAACACATACTCGAACACAATATAAATAAACTCCTGTTCAGAAACTTCAGCTCTAGGGTAGCTCTAATATAAAATTAAAATAGTTCCATGGAAAAATTAGCAGTGGAAGTGTGAATTCATCTGTAAACCCCTGTAAACCTGTAATAATTTTATCCTAACCCAAAAATAGATGATTAGCAAAATAAAAACAAAGAATTGTAGTCAATTAACTTTATTCTCTGAGAGAAGTAAGTATAGGGGTGCTTATATTGAGATACCTACCTATCTTAAATAGGCAACACAAGTTATTATTTTCATGTTAACTATAACATGATAATTCATTTAATAAAAATAATTATATAATATAGATGAGTACGTATGTTCCAAGAATAACTTTAAAAGTTTGAGACCTTGTGGTCTACCAGTCATTCAAATTCATTTATTTCAATTGATACTTCATTCAATTCACAGCTTATTCATTTTGAATAAAGATTTGATTTCATTCAGCCTACATTGCCATCACTCTTGAAGTTTGCATGTGATGACTTCCAGATGTTTATTGAAGGAATTGCATTCTTTTTGAGCCTATCTCTTGGTTTAATTCTCCTTGATGGTCCTAAAGTAAAATGAAGGTTTTCATGACAAACAACAAGAGACACAACTACAGTTAAACCAGATCTTATTTGTTAACCTGAAAGACATACCTCGCATTCACTCGAGAAATCCAGTTCTATAGGAAGTGCTCACTACAAACGTAAATGTTTGTGGTGATAAGTTTTCCTCTTTTCAACGTGATCCTCCATTTTTCACACAATCCTGAAAGGAAATTCAGGATTTTGTGCCAAAGGAACGATGTCTGTACGGTAGGAGGAACGCTGAAATACTGAATAAATCTTTGTCGATTTCGTCTTTACGACCTTTTAAACTTGCATGTTTCAATAATATTAGTTACTGGCTGATAAGCACGAAACAAGTCCGGAAACTATTCAAAACAATTCAATTTCATTAAAAATAATACGAAAGCCTATGCCATACAATGCTAAATTGCTTTGTTGATCACCCTCGGAAGGCTTAGAAAACTCCGTGATTTTCGCGAATATGCTGCAAGATGCAACTGATGCAAGCCGCGCATAGAACTTTAGCCGTATATACTCTTTTGAATTATTTCACCCGCTGTCATCAACATCATCAAACATTGTATAGAAATTAGAAATAGTTCCAGTCACTGTCCCTAATTTTTATCAAAGTGAATTCAGAGGTTATGTATCTTTGACACATTGATATCAATAGATACCTAAAGATTTCTCGGTACCTATAATTCGAAACGAGACAGAAATTTCAATAAATAATATAAATTTGATTTGAGAACGCTTTTATATTGACAGTTAGACCAACTAATACACCTAATAATTTTTCATTAAAACACGTGAGCTTTTTTCTTCAAAATAACAACACCATGGTGATATGAGCTACTTTCCAAATAACAAAACAGTGTGCTATATTACGTTTTAATACGGGGTCGTAGGAAAAGAAACGAGAAATCCTGATATTTTTCATATAGATTTTTTCCATACCAATTATGCTTTGAACAGTCCGATTCCACTTATTCAGAAGCTGAAAAATCGATATCATAATAACTTAAATTTGTGTGTCACTTCAGGTCTTTAAAAATCTATTGAAAAGGCAAAGGCTATAGCGTTTCGGAAACTTTTCTTTACCTGACCATTTTCTTTTGTTAGAACCAGATTTGTAACATCATCAAATCTGTAAGTACCAGATTAGTTTCATCTTTCACTAATGTAGTAACTAGACATAAGGACTCATCAATACTGTGTATTTCACACTTTGCTAAATGATTTGTAAAATTGTGAATTGTAATGTAGACATTTGACATAAGCATTTAAATAGTATATTATGATACAAGTTTTATTAGACGCTATTTTGTCGCACGCGTTGTTTGAAGTACGATGAGCGAAGCGAGGAGTGCTCCAAGTGAACAAGTGCGACAACGTGTCTTATAAAACGTGTGTCATATGAATATTTTTTTTCTATTCTAAATTGATTTGAAGAAAAAAATGGATTTAATATCGATAAATAATAGAAACATATTCGATTGGTAACAATGATAACATTGAAATAATTAAAATCTGACGCACAAGCGTAAAGCCCAGTTTACAGTTGAGCGATTTTGATTATTGCAATACCAGCGGTGAAAAATTCAATGTAGTTATTGTTTTTATTGGTCAATTTGAATCAAATTACACTCTGAAGTTTTTCACTGCTAATATCACCAAATCCAAGTCGCTCAGAAGTAAAATGGGCCTAACTCTTCTGACTTTCATTTGACAGTTCGATTGTACCAATCTCCGAATAATAAAAAATGCGTATCGAAATAGAGGCATTTGCGTTGAACAATGACTTCATTATACAACCAAAATAGAAAAACTATTTTGTAGTTCACACTTTGTTAAATAATATGTCTTTGTAAATTGGCTTTGCGCTAAGACACTTCGCGTTCGAAATACACACAATATTTATACTACAAACACAGTCCCTAGACAAGAAAAAACGCTTCTCAAACTACCATAGAGTATGAAGTAAAATTCAAATTTACCTATATTCAAAGAAGGGATGGTTTTTGAGAAATGCGACAAATTTGAGATACTTGCTTTGAGTTTGATATCTTTAACACTACAAAAGCATTTCATGGCTTCATCTCATGAGTTTATCATGTCATAATTCATTCTTTTCCTCAATTTCTCTGGTACAGGAGGTTCACATTTACAATTTATTAGACAATTCACAGTCACTATTTTCAATCATGCAAGAGAAAATGAACTCGTTTTCAATAATAAAACATTGTAGAGGCGAGCGTATTTTCAGTATTTCCGCACTTACGAGCGCCAATGCTGTCACTTAATGATATCATTTCCTCTCACGAGCGCAAATGTTGTCACTTATAACAATCCTCTGATAACCTCAATTTGAAAGCAACGCAGGCTACTTTGTTAGTCGGTTGTGGTAAAACAAATTTTATAACATGTACCGAGCAAGGTTCAGATAGGTTCCTACTTCTCCTTAGAGGAGCGCTGCTACCACCTGACCTGGGGAAATTGACGAATAATTTCACCATAGTCAATTACAAGACCTATGACTTCCCGAATTGCAATGATTAAATCAAATATTTTCACTACAGTATTAATATCCGGTGGGAGAAAAGAAAAGTAACAATATAAATAATTACACAGGCAAGATGAGGATGCAAGTGAAAACTAAAATTCAAACAGATTTGTATTCCCATGCAAATTATATTTTTTAAAATGATAGCAATGCGCTTTCGACTGTTATGTCATCATTCCATAAAATCATAAAAGTACTCATCTGCTGCAAAATGCTTTACATCGATAAAATATATTTGGTTTTCCCAACATTGAGATAAACCCGTTATAAAATTCAAAAATTTTTAAAATTGTCAACGAATATTACATGTTGACTGTTCAAAAGTCCACAGAGAAGTCCTTCTCTCAACTTTGAGGGTATTCGAGGTATAGATGGACCAATGTTTTTCCATATCGCCAGTAGGGTTAGGGCTCTCAGTACCTCATCGATTAATTGTCTTGAATGCTTATGATAGTCTATATGTTCCGAAACAAGTTCAGATAATATCTTCATTACAAAAAGTTTTGGAGATAATTTCCCATTTACTGTTCAAAGATTAATGCGTGAAATTATTAATGAAGTTTCTCCTGAATTCCATCATTTGTTCTGATTAACGTTTCAATATATTCTTGTATTCTTTTAGAATATCCTCAAAATTCAATATCGATAACATTATTATGGCAATCTCTCTATTTGGTAAAGTTTTAAAAACGAACCTCCAGAAATGTATATGAAGATCCTAGATTTTCACGAACCCTGGTAGTATCTTACTCGTACAAAGTTACAAAGATCATATATGATATCTGCATATAAAATAACATACCTAAATGAAGTTTTGATGACATGACTTGGATGGACCATATACTTATTTCCCAATATCAATTTAATTGTGTAATATCTGTATACAGTAAAAAAACTTAGCTGTTATTTCAATCAAATGGACTTCTAAGCAAAGTCTGACGAAATCAACACCTCAATATCGAAGTTTTGCCCTTTTTAATACACATTTCACAATTGAGTGTTCAGTGGTGTCAATTCTGATCTTAACAGTGAGAAATGTCACGAATGTGGAACAGTAGAACGATTCTGAAAAATAAAATCTTGAGCCTAGGGAGGTGTTCCCTGAGGCATATCATCTCCAGAAATTCAAGGAGAACACCAACAACTACCTTCATTTCCTTGGTTTTCACGATGTTCTCTAAACATTACAGGATATCCCTTTTTGTGAGAACCAGAACATAAAAAAATATATATATATATAATAAATATAATATAATATAATATAATATAATATAATATAATATAATATAATATAATATAATATAATATAATATAATATAATATAATATAATATAATATAATATAATATAATATAATATAATATAATATAATATAATATAATATAATATAATATAATATAATATAATATAATATAATATAATATAATATAATATAATATAATATAATATAATATAATATAATATAATATAATATAATATAATATAATATAATATAATATAATATAATATAATATAATATAATATAATATAATATAATATAATATAATATAATATAATATAATATAATATAATATAATATAATATAATATAATATAATATAATATAATATAATATAATATAATATAATATAATATAATATAATATAATATAATATAATATAATATAATATAATATAATATAATATAATATAATATAATATAATATAATATAATATAATATAATATAATATAATATAATATAATATAATATAATATAATATAATATAATATAATATAATATAATATAATATAATATAATATAATATAATATAATATAATATAATATAATATAATATACAATAAAGAGTAATATTCGAGGTAATATTATACAATTTTTCTAATCTCCTCAATTCAATGAACGCACTTAGGTAAATGAAAATGCACGAATTCTCTCAATCGATCATAATGCAATGAACGTTCATAAAATTTTATTGCAAAAGATAATTTTTCTATTTTGGTTGTATAATGAAGTCATTGTGCAACGCAAGTGCGTGTCGAAATAGCCTTTATTTCGATACGCATTTTATTATTCGGAGATTGGTACAATCGAACTGTCAAATAAAAGTCAGAAGAGTCAGGCCCACATCTTACTTCTGAGCGATTTGGATTTGGTGATATTAGCAGTTAACAACTCGATGTTTTGATTGGTAAATTTTAATTTGATTTAAATTGATCAATAAAAACAATAATAACATTGAATTTTTTACCGCTGGTATTGCAAAAATCAAAATCGCTCAACTGGGCTTTATGCTTGTGCGTCAGATTTTGATTATTTCTATGTCATCATTGTTACCAATCCAAGATGTTTCTGTAATTTATCTATTTTAAATCCATTTTTTTCTTCAAATCAATTCAAAATAGAAAAATTGCATATGGCACACGTTTTATAAGACACTTTGTCGCACTTGTTCACTTGGAGCACTCCTCGCTTCGCTTGTCGCGTGCGACAAAATAGCGTCTTATGAAACGTTTTTTCATTGAAAAATCTACATTTCGTCCTTATTCCGTTATTCAGGGTATCTACTGAATTAAACATGTGGAAACAATCTCACTGATCCCCATATATAGTTACCTATATCATGATTTATGATTTTGATATTGATACAATATTATGCTCAAGCCTTCACGGTACTTATCTGTCTTTATTCAACTCCTATTGTCATTGATATCCGCGTCCTCAAAAATAATTTCCATTGGTTTAATGTACTATAGATAAACGACAAGAGGACATCTAAATAACAAATGACGATCATTCAAGGCGCGCCCATCAATAAAAGTTACAAATAGCTAACATATGCAGAATCGCTTTATATAACTTGCTGAAATTTTTATAAGTGTTTACGTTCCTTTGTGATGGGTTATAAAATAGTGATTGTAATACTTCAAGCGTAAAGTATGCGTTTGATAAGGGTTACGCCTGTCTGTATCAGGTGTTCTGACGGTTCAAATAAAATATATATCTGTGATCTATGTTCGTAATGAATATATATACAGGATTATTTGAATTCGACGATCATCATTGGGATCTAGAAAATCGTAAGGGATGCGAAGAAGATCAAATCGGAGCAAAGTTGCAGAATATCATGTTCATTATTTTGGTGAAAAAATCTTTTCCTTTTCGAAATATTTGGAAAATACTAAAATTTTTGGATATAGTGGTTGAGTGGCCTGTTTACTTTTTATGTATAACATTTGAAAATTAACTTACTGGGACTAGATGAATGCAATACAAGATCTCAGAAGGCGCACTGTTAGTTCATTTAGATATATATATATATAATATCTTGTCATCATATTGTAATATAGTCAAATTTCTGCTATTGAAAATACACGAAATTCACCCTTCTATCAACAAAATCCCTACACACGCATTCGTCCACTCGTTCCCAACACTTTTCAGCAGAAAAAACTTTTAATCTTCAGAAAAAATTCACAAGAACAAGATACTTTTTTTCAATAAATTTCTGGTGAATTTTTATCTATGATGTTGCCAACGCTCGTGAGCCCACGAGCCGAACACGTTGCCAACTTCATAAATAAAAATTCACCAGAAATTCATTGAAAAACAGGATTTTGTTCACGTTTCGAAGGAGGGTGAATTTTTGGGGAAATTGGGACGTATCTCCGAGAATAGTTCAGACCGCCGCGTTTTGACTTTGGATTCGTGATCAGGTCAAAATACGTGAGTTCCACCAAAAATTTTTCTCGACTTCATAGAAGTGCGATAAACGAAGATTTACCAAGATTTTTTTTTCATAACGGTTCTCAATAAATTATACCACGTCTTGAGATATCATGCATGATGATTTTCCAAATTCTTACTATTATCTTGTTTTTTTTCGATTATCATTCACGGAAATATATTGTTAATTGTTAGGACTTTTTGTTTGTGCATGCTTAACCTGCTGAAGATGATTTTTTTCTATAGGTATCTCTGTTTATGATACCATGTAAACAGAGACAGTATTGAAAAAAATCAAGTTCAGCAGGTTTAGCATGCACAAACGAACAGGCCTAAAGAATGATACATATATAAGTACATTAAAATAATAAGAATAAAGAAGGTACTGAACAAACGAAGGAAATAAATAAATAATCAGATTATCTACAAAAATAGCACTTAAAGTGACTTAACACTGGTGTTGTACTATAGAGCAATATCAATAAGTTCCAAATTACAGTTGTGCACAGAAAGTGATAAATTCAAAGTAATTTTCTATTATATAAAATTCCTTCATTCTGTAGAAAAGGCTTTATGATTTTTTATATTTTTTATCTTTAGAGGTGGGATACTATTTCGGTAGTGTAAGTTGTAAAACGATGACGATAGTACATTGTTCACCCAATAGTAAAAGCCTAACTTTTCTGATGGAGGCCTGTGATGATTGCTACACACAGAGTCCAGGAATGTGATGGCTTTTCATACGAGGTAAACATACTATTTTTCTGCAAATCGTTCAAAATTCGACATCAATTTATTTGAAAATAATTGCGAATTATTTTATTCATAAATAAAATTGATTGCAAAAATGAGCTGCATATTCTCAGCTTTTTGCGTTGCGAATTGAAAAACGCGAAGTTTGAAGGTTATGTGGTGGTCTGGTGGTGTTTTATTGACATTGAGATTATTTGCTTTCAATAGTGATTGTTATATATTGTTCATATAATGTTATTGATTTGTTATAATGTTCCCACTGTATATTGTATATATTGTCATCATGTTTTCTGTGAAACAAGATAGAATAAAAAAATAAGTCTGGCACTGACAAGAAAATTATATAATTCAACAAAAAATCAAAGAAAAATAAAGAATTTGTCCTTCGACCCAACAAAAAATCAAAGAAAAATAAAGAATTTGACCTTCGACCCGCATATAACTAATCTATTACAGGTAGATACTATAACATCGACCTTCGACCCGCATATAACTAATCTATTACAGGTAGATACTATAACATCGACCTTCGACCCGCATATAACTAATCTATTACAGGTAGATACTATAACATTGGTCCTTCGATCGTTTCAGGAAAAAGTAGCGAAAACGGTAACCTCACGGATTTTCACGAAATTTGCACAGATGATCAAAAACACACTAAAAACGATATACAACCTGAAAATTTTCTGCGGAACTGCCTGGAAGTCACTTTTTTTCGAAAAAAATGTTCAACGGTGGTTGGTGCAAGTACACGAAAACAAGCACTTTTTAACTGCTTTTAAATACCCAACCAATGCCAGTGTATAGGAAATAATAATTTGAAGGTATAAAGAAAGCAATTTACTAGGAATATACAAATAATACGATGAATAGTTGTTAAATTTCAATAATCGAAAACCCCTAAATCTGACATCTTCGAAAGTATGAAATGTCAAACATGGGAATGAGGGAACTACAAGAGAGTACAATGCGGTGTTGCATGGTCTTCTAAAATTCCTGCTTACTGGGAAAATAAAAAATATTTGTAAATTGTTTTCCAAAGTCTCTAAACTGGTGAATTGGTAGATATATAGTTATTTATCGGCACTTTTCAGTAAAAATGTAATCGTATGTTAAATTTTTTGTGGAACCATCCTTCGAGTATAATATGTTTGTAACCATGGCAACGCATGCGTTATCCCGCTAGTTAGTATCCAACATCAAAGGCATTTTTTTGCGAGAAACTGTTTTGAAACTATTTGAAACAGTTTTGAAACACTCCATTTTCTTGAACCATTTGTGACGTCACAATTGATTCTGGTTCAAAACGTTTTGAAAGCGTCTTTTGGACCGTTTCAATCATGTTTCAATATGGCGAACTGTCATCTGAGGTTAAATAACTATGACACGTGACGTTTTGAAACGTTGCATTTTTTCGGATTATAAAATTATGACGTAGACGTATAAACTGTTTTAAAACGGTCTTTGAAACTGTTTCGTCGCAAAAAAATGCCTCAAATTAACAGAAGGCTTGATGAACTTTTATGCAACAGGCCTTGGTTCGTAGAACCTATACTCTTTGCTTTTATGTGATAATAAATGCGAGCGAAGCGTCCGCGCTCGGTATAACATAATACGCGAGCGAAGCGAGCGCGCTCGCTTCCCTTTCTCTACTTTGTCAATTAATCTCAATTGATTCCAAAAGCCGTGATTTTCTATTCTTTAATGAAGTTATATATAAGATAATACGCGAGCGAAGCGAGCGCGCTCGGCCTACATTTCGCAAATCCGCGAGCGCGAATTTGCGAAATGTAGGCCGAGCACGCGCTTGTCTATTACTTTCAAATATATGTAATAAAATGTATCCCCTATTATACATGATGTTATATACTAGATTTACAACTGATAGCATGCAACCAACAATACACCATTAGAAATAGTGAGGCTAGAGAGGACCTGTAGAGAGGGTAGAAAAATGGCGAGAGAGTGAGGTTAGGTTGGCAGAGTTGTTGTCGAGTTTATGCAGCCGGTAGAGAGATGCTTTTGAACCCTTTTGTACACACATAGTTTTAATTAAATAGTCTAATCATTCCTAAGTTGTGTGTGTGTTATTATTCTACTGCCCAGAAAGAATGAAGTTAACAATGATCAATATGTATCATTGAAATAGTTGTGAAAACAGTTGTTTGCACCATAGATTGTGAAATTAAAAGTTATTGTCATAATTCATGTTATTAAACGAATTGTTTCTAAAAAATTGGTAGCCCTGAAAAGTGCCGTTTTGGTTACATTAAAAATCAAAATCCATCTTCCAAGTCGGAGTATTCCTCCTCATCTTTTGTAAATCTATATTTTTTGCATGAATAATTCATTCGGCAACACTGTGTGAGTAGTGAAGTTTGAAGGACGTATTTGACGTTTGTTTGAAATTTTATATATACAATGAGGATATCATAAATATTCGAAATTCTTCGATATTATACAATGTAAATTGGAAAAAAAGTAGCTGTAAATAATGAAATGAATCTGTAGCTGATGTGTTGGCTGAGAAGAGGCAGTAGTAGTTATCAAACAAATCTCTGCAGATTAATATAGTGACATTTCCCAATAACCCTTTTTCTGGAACTAAAAAGGGCATTATCGTCCAAAGGTATGATTTCCGCATAAAAATTCTGCTTGCTATAGTGGTTTTATCACGTTTTTAATCAACTGTGCAAATTTCGTGAAAATCCGTGAGGTTACCGTTTTCGCTACCTTTACCTCGTTTTAAATTAACCAGCACTGTGGTAGACAAAAATGGCTGCAAAATCAGAAAATATAGGACGCAGCAAACGCCTTCAAGCTAAGGAAGCTACTAGACTTGCCGCCGCAAGTGAAAGTGGAATTAAAGTTACCGAAGTTGAAGGAATAAGACGAGAAGCTACGGAAGACAAGAAAGAAGAGGGAACTTATGTGAAGTTCACGAAGTCGAGAAAAAGTGGCAGTAGTATAGCGTCAAGAAGGAGAAGAGCCGAAATTGAAACTGCTATAGAGAAGAAGAAATTAGAACAAGAAATGTTAGACCTACAGTTAGCACTGAAATTGACTGAATTAGAAGAAAGCGACGAGTCAAGTGAGTCCGAATCTAAGACCGAGTCAATGAAGCCTAACATGGAAGAATGGATGGACGGTCACATTCCATGGAATCACGGACATGAACCAGCATTGATTTCGACAGATCAAGACAAGTATAGCAATGCATCAGGTAAAAAGGATACGGTCATAAAAGAAAAAAATAAGGTAAGAGATGACAATTTAGACAAAAACGCTTCTACATTCCGAGATGAAAATCCAATTACTCTTCCTCAAATAACAAGGATTTTAACAAGACAATCTTTACCCAAATATTCGATGGAAATCCTCTTGACTGGCCAAACTTCATTTATCAGTTCAAAAACACATCAGAAATTTGTGGTTTTTCTAATGAGGAAAATCAATTCCGTTTACAAAAATGTCTGAGGGGCAATGCAAGAAGTATTGTTCAATCCCTCCTCATACTTCCTCAGAATGTAAATAAAGTTATTGACTTACTTGAAAGAAGATTTGGACGTGCAGAGTATATAATTTCCATGTTATTAGACAAAATCAGAAGATTTCCACAAAAAAAGGAAGAGAAATTGGACTCATTTGTAGACTTCTCAGACGAAATCAAGAATTTTGTAGCTACGGTACAATGTTTGAAAGAGAACGATCATCTTCGGAATCCGATGTTGATCACAGAAATTATAAATAAATTGCCGATCTCCTACAAACTATTATGGGTAGAACACATTTCCAAAGTGGAATTTGATGTTAAACTCATCGAATTATCCAACTGGTTAGACGAAAAAGCAAATGTAATATCAGAAATTCATATTCCGAAGTTTGACAAGCAACAAAAATATAAATCCAATGTCAGTCGAGATGTCACTTTGGCAACTTCAGACACTTCAGACAAAAATGCGAACAAAAGATGTTTTTGTTGCAACATGGAGATTCATCCATTGAGTTCATGTACTAAATTTTCCGATTTATCCGTGGATGAAAGATGGTCCTTGATAAAGGAAAAAAAATTTGCTTTTCCTGTCTAACACCTTTCCACAATATTCGACAATGTCGAAAGAAAAAAGTATGTGGCATTGATGATTGTACAAAACTGCATCACATCCTTCTACATAATAATAATAAATAAAAAATAACGTAACTGAAACCAACTGCCGTATTTCGAATAACATGAGTGCACTAATGAAAATTTTACCAGTTATTTTACGTCACAAAAATAAAGAAGTTGAAACATACGTTTTACTAGATGATGCATCTACTATCACTCTTATTGATGATGAATTTGCGGATTCTTTGGATTTGACTGGTCCAAAGCAATCACTCTGTTTGCAATGGACAAACGAAGATGTTACTCATCATGAGAATGATTCCAGAATAGTGAACTTCATGATTAAAGGAAAAAATAACGGTTCAAGCTTTCAACTGCGTCATGTTCGTACAACAAAATTGTCTTTACCTCACCAAACAATAGATGTAGAAAGTTTGCGCAAAGTGTATCCATATATCAATGATAAAGTAATTTCTATGACGAATGCCCAACCAAAAATAATCATTGGTCAGGACAATTGGCCGCTTCTCGTCAATAGAAAATTAATATCTGGACCATGGAATGGACCAGCGGTAAGTAAACCCCTTTTGGGTTGGGTCATACACGGGAATTTGAAATATGGTGAGAAAATTTCGAATTTAGTTTGTCATATACAAGCTTTTGACATTTTAAAGGAGAAAGATGACCTAGATATTCTTCATGACCTTGTGAAAGAACAATGGAGATTAGAAAAAATAGAAAACTCGCAGGAAATAGCAAGAGCTCAGACAATATTGGATAACACTATGAGAAGAGTAGGAGGAAGATATGAAACAGGACTACTTTGGAAAAAAGAGAATTTGGTGTTACCAGAAAGTAAGACAAATGCCTTAAGAAGACTTCGATGTGTCGAAAGAAAAATGGATAAAAACAAAGACTATGCTGAAATGTACAGTAAGAAATTGAAAGAAATGGAAGATAAGAACTATATAAGACGACTTTCTAAAGATGAAATTGAAGAAGAATCAAATAAAATCTGGTATTTACCCCATTTTGGCGTCCAAAATCCGAACAAGCCTGATAAATTAAGAATTGTTTTTGATGCGTCGGCAAAAAGTAATGGCACCAGCCTAAACGATTGTCTGTTAACTGGACCAGACCTTTACAATTCCCTACAAACCATTCTCTTGAATTTCAGAATAAAACACTATGCCTTCACATCAGACATTAAGGAGATGTTCCTGCAAGTGAGAGTTAGGAAAGAAGATCGTCAGTCACAAAGAATACTGTGGAGGGGAATGGAAAGAGACGTGAATCCAGAGATTTATGAAATTATGGTAGTATTCTTTAGTTCAACATGTGGTCCTTGTCTCGCACAGGAGGCGAAAAATAGAAATGCCAGAGACTTTTCAGACACTTTTCCTGAAGCTTCAGAAGCTATTATACATCATCATTACATGGACGACTATTTGGGAAATGCGGACACATTAGAAGAGGCAGAGAAATTGATTCGGGACGTGATTTATGTTCATCAACAAGGTGGCTTTGTTATATGCAATTGGATTGCAAATGACAATAGAATTCTTCAAGGCATAGACATGGATCTTGTAGCACAAGAACATAAGAAATTAGACAGCATTAATGGAGACAGAGTAGAAAGAATATTGGGTGTATTTTGGAATCCTGTTGGAGACACGTTCAGTTTTCAGACAATATTCAATAAAATTGATCGGGATATTTTGGAAAATCGTAGACCAACAAAAAGAGATATTTTGGCAATAGTTATGTCAGTCTTTGACCCATTAGGATTTCTAGCAAATTTCATTGTCCAAGGTAAAGTTATCCTGCAAAATATTTGGAGAAGCCAAATTGGCTGGGACGATGAAATTACAGATAATTTGAATATCCAATGGCAAACGTGGTTCGCTGATTTGAGAAATATTTACAATTTCAGGTTCCTAGACAATATTTCTCATTGAATCGCCATAAGAGTGAAATACAACTGCATGTGTTCTGTGATGCATATGAGACAAGTTATGCAGCAGTTGCATATATAAGAGTCCGAGAGGAACAATCGATTCAAACTAATTTCATCACTGCCAAGACGAGAGTAGCTCCGTTACGACCTCTATCGATTCCCAGACTAGAATTGCAAGGAGCTTTGATGGGAGCTCAAAAAATCAATGGACTTGAAAATATCTTCTACCTTCTATTGGACTGATTCGAAAACAGTTCTTCATTGGATAAGGTCAGAGGGACGCCGATACTATAGTTTCACTCAATGTATCAGTTATTTTGATTCGATCAGTAAAATAATTGCGTTACAATCAACACGTATACCAGAATGCTCCAATACGTTAAGAAGTATTGCATGCTAAACAGTGTCAAATGCAAAGTCAAAAGCCTTTGAAAAGTCTAAATACACTGTAAAGCATTTTTTTATGCAAGTCCTTCTGTAATACTTCTAATGGTATCAGTAGTAGCTATACCATCAGTGAGAAAACCGTACTGGTAATCATATATATATATGTAATCTTATTTTCATCAAAAAATTTTACTAACCTAGTTTTCAAACATTGTTCGAAGATCTTACCAAAGCTGTTCATTACGCTAATAGGTCTATGATTACTTATTTCAGTTTTGTTACCGGTTTTATGAATTGGTGTTATTATAGAAGATTTGAACTGAGTTGAAACATGTTTCGTGATTTTATTGGAACGGTAGAAAGAAAAGAATGAAATAAATTATTTATTCATCTCAAAACCCCAATAATATTATATCAAGAATCCAGTCACTGAATGTGTAGGAAATATTTATATTTTTTTCATATCGCCTGAGTTATGTTTTCGAAATTGTAACGTGTTTAAAACAACTATACATCTCGAAAATGTAAACACACATCGAAATAAATGCGTATATGAATCATGGTGTTCTGAGTATATAGTTATGGAAAAACTCGTGAAAAACATCGATTATATTGGTCATCACTTGATAAACTTTTCCATTCATTTTATCCGATTAAATGAAAAACACAGAAATTATTATTTAGACCTCGATTGTGGAGTGAAATGAGATGTGAATTGATTCAACGAATGTTTCGCAATATTATACTTAACGAAAAAATACATACATAGTATTTAATTATTATCAAACCCCTCAGGAATAATGTGGTTGGAAATGTGGGTATTAATTTATAAAAGCCTTGGTCAGCCAATCAATTGATATGATATTTTTAGAAAACCATCATATCCCAAGGATGAAGCAACCGTTTCCCATTCATTTATAACGGCAAACTCTTTTGATGTATGATTTTCCATTTTTTCTCCTTCAAATGTAAAAATTCATTATATGCTCACCTATAATACTCCTAGCATTACATAACTATTCCTCGAGTGATAATAGTTATAATTATAATTAGGTATTGTAGCGTTTTGTATAATTTATTGTCGACTTGCACTATTTAATTGTCTCAACAATCGATTTCAGATACATATAATGACATTTTAATAGGTAGTAGTCGCCCGGAGGCTATATAAATCAAGAGTCTTTTCTTCATTGGGTTGTATAAGAATATTGAAAGATAGTGTTTGGTTCAACGAATATCATCCTCACTCACCTATTATATATGAGTCTACAACAATCGGATATTGTAGGTAATTGTTTCAGTTTGTGTTAACACGAAATACTTTGAGAACATGCTCTTTATTTGTGGAGTATGTATCTACTTAATTTTTAATCAAGAAATATTTCAAAGAAATAAATTTATAGGTATTAGAATTTTGAATGTAGTGCATGAAATATCATCAGTTGGAAATTGGAGACTATTTCTCGTTCCAGAAAACAATTTTATGAAGGTCATAAGGCCAAAATGCTTCTTTTCGGGTCTTCTGGAAGAAATTTACAACATTTGGTGTAAGTTGATGTTGGAGCAGATTAGGAAGGTATTGAACAACATTCCTATCTTATACATATGGAAATGGCAGAAACTAATATTCTGGAAACGGCTAAAGATTTATTGTGAAATTGAACTTCTTCAAACAGTTTGGTGATGGGTTAACTGACATTAAAAAAAATCAATTACAATTTTATGTTGCAATTAATTCAGAAGAATTCCTTTCTGGTAATAAAGCAGCAAATCAAATGTATAGGTTTCACGGATTTTAATCAATTTGTTTGGAAAATGGATTTATGTATTACTAAATGTTATATTATCTAATAGTTTCTTTCACTAGACTCCACTATTAAACTTTCGGGAATTACTTCGCAAAAATTCGGGAATCAGACCGGCAAATTGAATACCCTAATTCTTAGTAAAATTAAATCTATTAAGATTGAGATTGAAGTATTGATCGAATACCGATCGACATCGATTTCATTTTGACAATTGTTATTTTCCGTCTATACCTACATGCTTCTTTATTTCAAACGAAAAAAACATGAAACTGACATTAAACTTTTGTTCGTTCATGAATCGAAATTACAAATTCTCTCATCCGGAATAGTCCCCGAACGAAGAGATTATTGGTTATCGTACAAATCTTTAAGCAGCAATAGTAATGTCTACTGGTCAGTTCGTCAGCGATTTTTTGGTTGTATAGAAATTGGTTTCGACTTCAATTCCTCCTTTGGACAAGTTTTGACACTCGAATAAACCGACCCTAACAATAAAATCATCATTTCTGCAAGGCATTCACTGAATGGATCCATGAAATCATCATGTATTTCATTGTGTATTGAATAGTTCATCATTTCCGGTAGGAAAGTTAGTTCTGCGCATGCGCACTTGTCGAGAAGATTAGTAAAATCAGTTAAAAATGACCATTTGAAAAATAAGTAGCATGACCAGCCAGCTGAGAAATGACCAACAAGACCAACCAGCCAATCAGAGGGGGAGGAAAAGAAGAAGGACCGACCTTCATCGAAGTGTGCCAAGCTGAGACAGCTACACTGAGAAGCTGACAGCTAAGAAGCAGAGGACGAGGATGCAGGATACTATTATACTATTTGCTTATATAGCTTGCAGAATTGTTTTTATTAAGGAACTCAGAGTGAGATAACATCTGCTGAAAATCCCAAGGACACGATTGATGACTTGCGATTCTTTCCCTATGATATATAGGTACTGATATTATGTTTTTATGAAAGCACTCAGCGTAAGATAAAACCTGTTCCATAACCTGACGACACGATTGATGCTCCTACAGATATTTAGAGAATGATTGTGTATTATTGTAGGTATTTAAAGTTCTGTCATAGCACCTGTTCCATATTATAATATTGTATGTGAGCATGGATGTCAATGTGTTTGAAGAAATGTATAGTGTGTAACCCCGTCCGGTCTTTTCAACACGGCCTCTGGCCCTTAGAACCCCTGTACGCGTGCTTGAGGAAATCATAATTGATGATTCTCAGCATGAAACAGCACCTGTGATTGGAGGACCCATCTTGGAACTAAACTAGCATGTCTGTACATAAGTGGTGTGCCCATGAACTATCTGCGAGGGTACATAGTTGAAACTGCACTTTTTAGGCGTAGTTTCGTCCAATTCGGGATAGGGTGAACTATAACCTACTCGAAAGTGCAAAATCGCATGTCTCAGAGAGTTGGTCGCAGCGACTCAACATTTTCGAGATAGTGAATCTGATATTGGTACAACAACTGTCAAATGAGAAAAAATTTGGCCCAGCATACTTCTGAGCAATTTTGGATTTGGTGATACTAGCAGTGAAAAACTGAATGTTTGTATTGGTGAATTTCATTTCAAAGTATTTTTTTTCAAATTGGCGAATAAAAAAAATAGCATTGCATTTTTCAACACTGGTATCGCAAAAATCAAAATCGCTCAACAGTACTTGTGCGTCAGATTCTAATATTTCAATGTCATCATTGTTACCAATCGAAGAGCTGACTTGGGACTGTAAACAATCCCTAATTTATTTATTTATTTATTTATTTATTTATTTATTTATTTATTTATTTATTTATTTATTTATTTATTTATTTATTTATTTATTTATTTATTTATTTATTTATTTATTTATTTATTTATTTATTTATTTATTTATTTATTTATTTATTTATTTATTTATTTATTTATTTATTTATTTATTTATTTATTTATTTATTTATTTATTTATTTATTTATTTATTTATTTATTTATTTATTTATTTATTTATTTATTTATTTATTTATTTATTTATTTATTTATTTATTTATTTATTTATTTATTTATTTATTTATTTATTTATTTATTTATTTATTTATTTATTTATTTATTTATTTATTTATTTATTTATTTATTTATTTATTTATTTATTTATTTATTTATTTATTTATTTATTTATTTATTTATTTATTTATTTATTTATTTATTTATTTATTTATTTATTTATTTATTTATTTATTTATTTATTTATTTATTTATTTATTTATTTATTTATTTATTTATTTATTTATTTATTTATTTATTTATTTATTTATTTATTTATTTATTTATTTATTTATTTATTTATTTATTTATTTATTTATTTATTTATTTATTTATTTATTTATTTATTTATTTATTTATTTATTTATTTATTTATTTATTTATTTATTTATTTATTTATTTATTTATTTATTTATTTATTTATTTATTTATTTATTTATTTATTTATTTATTTATTTATTTATTTATTTATTTATTTATTTATTTATTTATTTATTTATTTATTTATTTAT